>BQNB010008484.1:0-88298 GCA_026074375.1 Tanacetum coccineum
TCATCCCGTATCCCACTTTTCATTTTCGGACAGATTGCATATTTTATCAAATCACTTTCAAAACCAATTCAAACTTCACCATAGTGCCTAATCTAATCCTAATCCTCATCCAATACTAATCCAACATCAAATCCACACTTATAACTATTCTAATCTCATCCTCATCATTGTTGCAACACGCAAATCAACTCATCCCCGCCTTAATCACAATATGTATTTAAAGAAATATAAGACTTCATTAACTTTGACACTTAATTCATTTCTTTTTGAAAAACAACACAAACACATGGATTTAAACCAAAAGTATAAGAAAATCAAGGAATCAAAAAGAGGTTTAGGAATAAGCTTACAAATGATGATGAATAAGCTAGAAATCAATAAATCTTGAAAAGGAGGGGGAGGGAAAAACCGCGAGTGGGGGCGAGTGGTGTAGATGGTCGGGTAGATCGGGTGACGAGGAAGCTTTTTGAAGCTCACCGGAAAACTTCACCGGAAAAGTTTTCCGGCGGCGGCGCCATGGTGGCCGGCGACGGCGGCCGGCGGTGAGGGGTGGCCGGCGGTGGCCGGATAATGAGTGAGAGGGAGAGAGAATTGGTGGTGTGTGTGTGTGTTTATAAGAGATGGAAATGAAAAGTTATTATAAAAATTTTATTTATATTAAAACTTTAAAAATTATTGGCAAGTTGTAATAAGTTTAGGGTTAATTGTATAAATATTTCACAGGGGCCAAAAGTGTAAATGTTGGGCATTATTTTGTAAAATAATGGTTCGGGACTCATTTGAGCGACTTAACGGATGATTCAAATCTCGAAACTTGCGCCATTGTTTTCCAAATCATTTTTCCAATAAAAATGAGTATTTACACGATTTTATTTCATAATTGTTTCATAACATTTATTTAAAACGTTTGTTATTCATTTATATTTTTCCGATAAACTTTATCCGTAAAATGAATTTTAACTTCAATAATTGCGTTTTTAATAAACGTTTTCGATTAACAATATAATTAATTTATTAAATATTTTTATTTAATAAATTATGATAATTAAATATAAATTTAATTATTTTGGGTCGGCACGCGTTGTGCTCAAAATTTTGCGAGGACATTTAAGTCACCTTCTGACTGTTTTCGGATCTCGGTCAAAACTAAAAAGTTGTCAGGAATGTCGTTTTACATCAAATTGCTTTAGAGTCCGAGTTGTGAAAACGTGATTTAGTGGTTCGTTTTTAATACGTCAGCTTATAAATAACATAGATCTTTTTCGTTTTCAAGTCGAATAAGTTAAAAATAAATTTTATAAACGACAAACATGTAATAATAAATATGATTTATTATTTAAATATGTTTCAAAAATTGACGGTTGTTACACAAACATTCTTTCCTCACTTTTCTCTTCTCTAATCTTCTAAGTCTAACACCTCTTGTGTTGTTAATATTCTCCTCTACCATTCTATTAAAGAACACATCTCCACAAGAGAGACACACAAGTACCTAATCTAAACTTGTGTTTTATTAGTCGAAGGTATTCTTTCTCATACCGTTTCTATTAGAATTGAGTGTCTAGGTTAGGTTAGGACTTGGTTTATCTATCTATCTTTCATTCAATCGAGTTGTAAATGAAGTCTTGTATCCCAGAGATCAAACCTAGATCATTAGAATCTAGTTAGGGTTTGGTAAGCTTCCAAGGGGAAGTCTTTAGAGTTTATAGGTTAAGTCGAATCACGGGTTTTTAGGGGTGGATTCCAAGGGCGAAATACCGTAGGTAGTAACTCTTCTTTATGAGCGCCGATCTTTGTGCATTTCGGTAGAGTTTAATTGTAATACGGTTTGCATTCCACCACAAGGATTATACTAGGAATATTATAGGTGTCGTGGATTTGCAACTGGATGTACATAAGGACTAAACCCCCTTTCCTGAACCAGTATATATCATGATGTCTCTCTCTCTCTATCTCCATCTACTTATTGTATCTTTGCTAAGTAGATCATCACACCAGTCGGTTCTTTCGAGACTTGAAGTTTTATAAATTTCAAAGAAGTCAAGAAAACCGTATTTACCCACTCTACGGTTATACAATTGGTATCAGAGCGGTTTGCTAAAGTTTTCAAGCGTTAAAGCCTTCCCGATAAGTCATTTTAAGTTGAAAACTTCTTTTTCAAAAAATTTGAAATCCTAACTTCGATTTTTGAAAAAGTTGACCAAAGATCCATGGCTCAAGAGAACTACATTGAGGGGTGCTCTATACAAAGACCACCTTTGCTAGAAGCTAATGGGTTTTGCTTTTGGAAAGCCCGCTTTGAGACTTACATTAAGTCCAAAGACATTGACTTATGGCAAGTCATTCAAAACGGCGGTTTCTACTTCAAAGTTGAAGACTCTGAAACGAAGTTGATGAAGGAGACGCCGTATGAACTTCTTAAAGAAGATCAAAAGAAGTAACTTGGCAATAACAATCATTCATTGAGTGGTTGTTCAACATTTGGAGAATTGATTAGAGTGGTTGTTGTTTCATTATTGGTGAGGTACTTGGAGAGGGAGCATCTTGAGCAATGGTAGTAGAAGAAGAAGCATCGACTGTATCTGGTATTGGTAGAGTTACAGCAGAAATTGTTGGAGATACAACACACATGGGAGGTTTGAAGTACTCATCGAACATTGGTTGAAACATCAAATCCTAATCATTCTTTGATGGAGGTTTAGCTGATGTTGAAATAGCCTGGTTTGGTACGTGTCCTGAACTAATTTGTCCAGAAGTCAATGGTTGGAGCTCGGGTCCTGAACTATATTGTTCAGAAGCCATTTAGGTTAGTTTATCAAACTGAACATGAATGGTTTCCATTATTGTCTGAGTTCTTTTATTGTAGATTCTGTAAGCCTTTTTGGATGGTGAGTAACTAATGAAGATTCCAATATCTGCTTTAGGCTGTAGTTTCCCAAGATCCTCATTGTCGTTTGTTGGATAATAGAGTGCACCAAAGACGTGAAGGAACTTTAGGACTCGTTTACGACCTTTGAGCAATTCATATGGAGTCTTATCATAGTGGGTATGTATGAGGGATCTGTTTTGAGTATAACACGTAGTGGCAACAGCTTCAGCCCATAGAAATAATGGTGATTTGGAGAATATAAGCATAGTCCTAGCAGCCTCTACTAACGTACGATTACGCCTTTCAACGACACCGTTTTGTTGTGGAGTTCGTGCGACAGACGTCTGATGAGTGATTCCAACGTCGTCCGTATATGCTTTCAGTGTCTGATTGATAAACTCAGTCTCGTTATCGGTACGAAGATATCGAACTGTTGCTTGAAGACTGACTTGAGCTTGTTTCAAAAACTTGATGATAGTCTTTGGAGTCTCGTCTTTTGTTCTCAAAAACTTTACCCACGTAAATCGTGAGCAGTCATCAATGATTACTAGGATATACCTCTTTCCATTTATGCTTTTCGCCTGCATTAGACCACACAAATCCATATATAAAGTATGAAGCTTTGCATCTGAACTTTGTTATGGATTGGGTTTATGGGATTCTTTCTTGCTTTTTCCCATTTGACATGCCGAACATAAGTGATCTTTAGCATACTTTAACTTAGGCAATCCTCTGACAAGATCTGGTTTTTCAAGCTTATTGATGGTATTGAAGTTTAAGTGAGATAAACGACGATGCCACAACCATGATTTTGTTTTGGAAGCTTTGGATAATAAACAGACAGGGGAAGACTTCATCATATCTTTTAGTGAGATTGTGTATAAATTAGAACCACGAGATCCTGAAAGTAGATCCACACTGTCTAAGTTACGAACGAAGCACGTGTGTTTTCTGAAAGCTACTTCTAGATCCGAATCACAGAATTTCTCGACTGAAAATAGATTATTACCAAGTCCTTCAACATAGTAAACGCGTGTAAACAACACATTCCCAAATTGTAAATCACCATAACCTATGATTGCTGCAAAATGATCATTGCTGCATCTGACAGTGCCAATGAACTTGGAAACAAAGTTGAGAAGTTTATCACGTTGACCAATCATGTGTTTGGAACACCCAGAGTCCAAGTACCAAAGAATAATTTCTATAATCTGTACAAAAAGAAGAAGAAAACTATTTACAAAAACTTGGATCCCCAACTTTTGATTGGGTTCCATACTGTTAGCAGACCTAGGTTACGCCTAAAAATCCGACATTCGCGGATGAGGAATCCAGAATCTCAGAATTTTGAACGAAAGCCCAATAAGGCAGATTAAATGGATGAACATAGTTGTTTACATGGGCTCTATTCAAAGAGTTTTTGGCAATTGAATAACGCATCCTTGTTTTCGTACTAGGTGCAACAACAGGAATCCTAATAGTGTGCAGTCTATTTCCTAGAGGCACTATAGTGGCAGGAGAGGATTGAATGATGTTTCCATCTATGTTAAACATCCTTTTTGTTGGTTTCCATCTAAGACCTACTGAAGTAAAGACCCTACCAGTTGGTTTCCATTAATTCTGTTCTTTTTGTTTTACAGATTTTGCCTTTTTACGCTTATTCACATCTTTCAGATATTTAACAACACAAGCATCATGATTTGCAGAAAACAAACATTCATTACAAGATAAGCAAATATTCTCATAATTCTTTGACAAAGCAACATTCTTAACATTCACATTACAATCCAAAACATGATTGTTTTTATTAGAACTAGACTTAAACATCCTATGTTGGGCTTCTACTTTATTCTTCTCGCTTCTACTTAATGGTCGTTGGATCCTATCTTTCCTTGTATTGCTCTTAGGCTATGATCCGCTAGCATTAGTTTAGCTTACTCTTCATATAGAAGACAACACAGTGTTATTAGCCTTTTAAACATTTTGTTTTGCTACGTATTGTTTTGTGTTAGTCACGCTTATTTTTCTAAATCCTGATGTGTCAACGTAAGGCTTATTGTTTCTTCTATGACTTGTAGCGGGAGCCTATTTTTCATTCTCGCTTTCAGTGAAAGGGCATGAAGCACTAACATACACTAGCAATTCTTGAATTCGCTCAACAAACTTAGAAGCATGACCTATATGTTCATCTAAAGGTTTTAATGCTCTAGCTTCTTCTAATAATTCGTGTAGTGTTTCTACGTGCCTTTTATTGACTCTAAGATAGTCTCGATGCACATCCTTATTGTTCCTAAAGTAAGCATTGATTGGTTCAAACTCAATCTTAAGCAGAATTGAGGCAAGAAATTTTGTGCATTTCTCAATTATTTTCTTGTTGGTATGCAAGTGTGAAGTAACTGTTTTTGACAAATCATTTTTCTTAACAACTTTAGGAATAAACTATAGTTTTGGAAACGGAGTTACAAAATAAAGTTTAGTTCTTGAGGTTGAAGGATTTTCAAACTTAGTATTCACACTTGTACCACTCTGATTCATTTATGGTTCAAAAAACTTTGTTTGTAACTTTGCTCTTAACTTAGCATTTTCAGAAATGCGATCATTAAGTCTTTGTTGCAAAGAGTCAGTTGTAAGTTTATTATAAGCCCGTGTCTGCTTAATTGAATCATAAACTTTTTGTATTCTAACTTTATGTGTTTTCTTTCCTTAACCAAGGAAGAAACTTGAAAAGCTAGTGACACGTTCTCATCCTTGATTTTCTTAAACCTAGAATCAACATCTGATGGTTCACACAAAGTCATGTGACTTTTCTCTTTCAATATTGATAACAGTTGTTTCAACTCATTAACAACAATTGATTTCTCTTGTAACTAAGCTTGTAAAAATAAGTTATTTCAACAGATTTGTTATTGATTGAATTAATCAAAAATTTATTATTCTTTGCCCGAGATTCATAACAAATCATTTGTTCTTTGTAATTTTAAAAAGCAAGTTCAATAGAAATACTGTACTCCTCAAGATTTGCAAAACGTTTTTGTAGTTCACAAAATGACTTGTTTGTTTCCCTTTGTTTCAAAAGCTCAATTTCACGACGAGAACACTTTCACAATTATCAACTCTATTCAAAGATCTCAAATAAGCACACATAACATCACACGAGATATCTTCTTCCAAGAGTCGATCATTGTTTATTAAAAGTTGTTTCTTTTCGATCTCAAAATATTTCTTTTCTACAGAACATCGGTCTACTTCGTCTTCCATTTGTTTGAAAATTGATTTCATTTCATTAACCTCTTTGTAAAGACCTATTTCAAAAGATTTGAATGATTCTTTAAGGTTTTGAAAAATGGTATGACATCATCTTCGAAAGCCTCTTTGATATGCATAACACCCTAATTTCCCACTTGAACCCCAGAAAGGACAGTTTTGTTTTTGATGCAAGCATCAAATTTATCAAGTAAGTCTTTTGCCTTTTGAAGATTCTCTTTTACCATACTTTTTGTTGGAAATTGTTTAGGAAATTTTTTTGGTGGCGTTGGTTTATCAACAGATAGAAGTGGTGTTGAAACTGGTGCCCAATAGACTTATTCTGCAGACAACTATTTTTGTGGTACAAAATACTCATAGAGTTTATTCAATTTTGAATAATCAATCGATTTATCATTATGTTTCGCTTGTTTTTCTTTCATTTTTAACCGACTCTCTTCAGTAGTTATCAGTGTATCTTTAGAATCATACACAGAGATTGGATCATGTTTTTCAGTTAAGGCCCTTGCATTATACAACACAGGTTGTATCCGTTGAGATTGAGTGAGATACAAAGGATTTTGATAACCGAAAGCTGTTTTTCGAGTATTATCATAAAATCGTTGAGGTTTGGTTAACATATGCATTGTTTGAGTAGTTTGACCCATTTTGTAAACAATGTTTTCAAGTTCTTTCTTTGCATTTTCCAAATCCACAATTTCACGGATGTTCTTTTCATACTTTTTAGACGACTCTATTTTGTGTTTTTCAAAATCATTTTTGAGAGATTTATTTATTTGTATCAAATTTTAAATTTGCTGTCTTTGAACAACAATTTGTGATTCAAAAGCTTCTACTTTTTGATTCCGATCAACAATGACTGTGCGTAACTCATAATCTAAAAATGCTTCTCTCTTTGACAAAATTCTTTGGAATTGTATTCTTTTTCCAAAGTTTTGACCTTTTCTTTGTATCGTTTAAGCTCACTGGATAATGATTCATTCAGATACTTAGCCTCTTGATTTACCGTGTTACAAAGATCAACTTGGCCTTTCATTTTTTCTATTACAGACAATATCATAGCATCTTTGTTTTGTTTAGGAGGAGGAACATATTAAGCAACATCGTTTTCAATAGTAACCATATAATCAGCATACGATATAACATTACTATCACTCGTAAGTTCATCACATGTATCATTATTGGAAACAATATGTTCAATATACTTTGTCTCTTGAACATCAAAATTAAGCACATCATTCTCAAGATAATTATCGTAATGAGGTACCTCAGAGATTATGTTTGAATCATATGTTGGACCAATTGTATCACCATTGATTGATCCTGCAGGAGAAAGACTTTCCATGAAGATTGCACTTGTAGTAGCTTCATCATCACAATCTGAATCATATGCATCAACATGATCTGCTTTAAAATTTGATGTAGTGGTCTTCATGTAGAATAACACTGGCTTCTTGTGCCTGAGCAAGTAACATATTATCTTTGAACCATTCAACATCCTTAACCCTCTTCTTTGAAGTACATTCCTTTGCTATGTGTCCCTCACCTTTGCAATTATAACACCTAATCACTCTTGATTGATTTGCATTCACATCACTTACATTGTTGACACCCCTCGTTCATGCAGCTTGACTCTTTCTAGTGTTAACCCCATAACTCTGAGACTAACGTCCTTGAATGTTTTGAACAGTAACTCGGCCATCTTGAACAATAGCTTGAGTTCTTGTATTCAACGAAGTCCTTTGCTATGTGTCCCTCACCTTTGCAATTATAACACCTAATCACTCTTGATTGATTTGCATTCACATCACTTACATTGTTGACACCCCTCGTTCATGCAGCTTGACTCTTTCTAGTGTTAACCCCATAACTCTGAGACTAACGTCCTTGAATGTTTTGAACAGTAACTCGGCCATCTTGAACAATAGCTTGAGTTCTTGTATTCAACGAAGTTCGGAGTTGATTATTTGTAGGTGGAAACTTGGAGTTCATAGTTGTACTGAGAAACATCATAGCTTTGTTGAGACTAGCTATTGGATCATCAGTTAGTAGGAATGATGGTACAACAAATCCAGAATCAATTTCTGTTGGCAATTCAGGTTGTTAATGTTGAGCAATTGGTGGGTCATAGTTTAGTTGAAGAGATGATTAAATGAATTGGTATTGAGATGATGACTGGATTGGTTGATATGATTGAACTGTTTGATATGGTTGATGTCAATGATACTCAACTGGTGGATTGTAATGTGATCTTGAATTGTTGTATGATGGAGGAGGATGGATTTGATTAACAAGTAAAGAAAGTAGATCTGGGTAACGCTGTCTCATTGCTCTAACTTCTTTTGCATCACTCTTATTTTGCTTGAGAAATGCATACAATTGATCAAAATTGTACTTGAGCAAATCCTTAGCTTGTTTAGCAGCTGTGACAAACCTACTCCACTCTTGCTGAAGATGATTCACAAACTTCGTATTGACTTGAATGGGTGTCATCGTCATCTTGATGATGTTCATGTCATTGATCAACTTAGCATACCTCCAGTAATACAAGTGAATCGATTCTCCTGGCTTAGAGGTGGACCTATCTAACTCATGATATAGCTTTGACTCACATTCTTGAAGTGTAAGCTCCGTACCTTTCATTAATTCTTTGACTCGATCCCATATCTCTTTAGCAGTTTAAAAGTGGTTGATAAGAGTGTATATTTTGACTGGCAGCCCTAGGAGAATAATATTAGTTGATTTGATGTCACAATCGTATCGTATCTTCTCAGTTGGAGAGAGATCTGCTACCGTTTGTGCTCATTTTACATCAGTAGCACCATCAACACCAGGAATGGTAATCTCTGCTTTTAGTTTAAACGGTCCGTTCTCGATGGAATCAATCAACATTTCCTCATTCTTTTTACCCTGTATATTAAGCCATATACGCATCTTCTAACTATCATAAATGCCTTTCTCGAGCATTGGGGTCGGTTTTAAGCACCCGCAGCAATAACACTCTCAGCCATTGTCGTCATTGTTACAACTTGATTATGAAATGATGGTAATAATGATCGTTGCAATGATTAAGAAGTGTTTGTGTAGTGTTAATGATGTTTGTTAAGTGATTATGTGTTAAAGTATGTTGCTTTTGTTGTTTTAAATCCTTGTAATCCTTAAAGTTTTGATCTTTGAAGTCACAAAAGTCCACAGTAAGTTAAATTACAAATTATATGTCTAAATCACAAATCAGTGTCTTAAACCTCAAATCAGTAACTTAAATCATTTTTTAAACTTAAATCACAAATTGAACCTTTAAACCTCAAAATCAACTTTTACACTTAAATCGCAAATTTGAAACTTAAACCTCAAAATCGACTTTAACACTTAAATCGCAAATTTGAAACTTAAACCTCAAAATTGACTTTAACACTTAAATTGCAAATTGGAAACTGATTTTTGCAGTTTTATATACTATAAAATATTTATAAAATATAATACTTTTAAAAGAGAAATTAAGAAAATTACCAAGTTACCCTTGATAAAATTCACTCTCAAAAATATATATAATATAATATATAATACGTATATTAAACCGGGCAAGTATGATCACCCGGGTCGTTTCCCCAACGACTAGTGAAATTGAATCCTCATTTAAGTCCGGATTATGATTTGAATGAGCAAGTGGATGATTTGATTATCTAAAGCAACAATTAAAATGGACAATTTAAAAAAATAATTAAACAATTAAACTAATACGGGAAACAATTAAAACTCGACAAATAAACAAGTAGACAAATTTTAATCCCTAAAAATATAAACTAAAATTTCACTAAATAAAGAAAAATTGCCGAAAATTATTAAAAATAAAAGCCCTAATTTTTATCTTTTTATAAAAGTTTAATTAAACTAATTAAAACCTAACCCTAATTATTAATTAAAACTAATTAATAACTAACTTAGGGACTAACTGTGTTAAAGACTTAAGGACTAACGGGGCTAAAACACTTAACGGGCAAGGATTAACTGAAAAACAACTAAAACAGAAAATTACAAGAATGGTCCCTGAGGTCCTACCCCGACAACAAACTAAGTCCAATTATAAGCTCAAATTCTAAAAGTGCTTATCACTAAAAACTTAAAAGAGCAAAGTTGTAAAGGAAGCTAGGGAGAACAACTTTAACAAAAGCACTATGGTCTGAAACTCAAAGATAAGCTCTAAAAGAGCTTCTCAATAAGCTGTTACAGAAACTAGGGGTTTGGACTATGTTTTACTAAATCAGCTATATAATGATCAAATTAAGCTCAATTCTAAAAAGGAGGGAAGGAAGTTCTAATGAGCTTATGATGTGCTTACTCTAAAAATGCAAAGAAATCTAACCTAAAAATGCTTTTTAGCTACTGAAACTAAGCATGATTTAAGCAAACTCAGGAATTAAGCAAAGTAGCACAAAACCAAAAATAAGCTAAAGACTTTAAAAAGCTAAGCTAGGACTCTAAATCTTTAAGGACTTTTTTAAAACTACTTATATCTATCATAATTAAGCTATAAAAATCTAAACTCATAAGCTAATTTAACAAATTAAGAACCTGAAATTCCTAAGTACTGTTTTTGGCTTTTTAACTTTTTGACAGCAAAAATAAGCTATGTAAATAAGCTAGAAAATGAAATCTAAAACTTATTCTATATTAGCTATAGATAATCTTAGCCATTCTTGAATTAGGATCCTAAATCTATTCTTTACTTTAGCTAAAAATGAAGCCAAAGGTGGGCTTTTAGTACTAACTTTGATGTAGACCGCCTAGTACTAACTTTTTAGTTAGTACTGGTAGTGTAAAGTATCAGCAGTACTAACTTTTTGTTAGTACTGGTGCCTTTGCACAAATGTAAACCAGAGTGCAGGTTTCTAAGGGAAATCATGCCTAGACAATACAAAGAGAGTGTATAAACAAAGTTCAAGCAAGATCTAAGCCTTGGAGAGCTTAGATCTAAATTTCACAAGCAAAAAGATAATCAAAAACTGCCCTGGTGTAGAAACAAAGGTAATAAGCCATATCATTTGAAAATCTGAACTCTAACTTATAAAAACTAAATGAAAACTAATTCTTAAATGATAAATCAGCTGACTCAAAGCTAAATTGACAAGTAACTTTTGGACTTTCTAGAGGTAATGCACACTTATACCAAACCCCTTAAAAACTATGGACATATTTTTGAGAAAAGCTTTTAAGTTGAAATTTAATGAACAAGTATTAACTACCAGACAATTAACAGATTAAAACTACTTTAATAAGCATGACTTAACAACTAAATAAGCAATAATCTAAGACTTAAGCTATTTTACTATATTTTTGGTTTTTTAGAGGTTTTTTCTTTAAGTCAAATTTATCGAAAGACTATGATCTAAAACTAATTTAATCAAAAAACAGATAAACAATCTAGATGAATTTAGCTAGATAAACTCAATTAAGCACTAATAAGCAAAGGAGAATAAGCAATAAGCTAAAGTAATAAACATTTAAGCTTATAACTAAGCCACTTAAAAACTAAAATTAGAGTGTGCGAATTGAGAGAGAAACCTTACTTTAAACCTTTAGCTAAACAAAAGGTTCCAATTACGGCCAGCACAAACGCCTCTCCTAGTTAGAATAAGCTAGGAGTTAGTCCATGAGAACCCTTCCATGTTTGGTTACCTTCATAAGCCACAATAATCCAAAGTGTAAGTTAAGATGATTTAGTTTTAGATATGATTAATTTGAATTCAATAAGTCTATTTCAGCTTTTAGAATGAAAGAGCTTTAAATGGAGCTTATTAGCTTATTGGGACAATTTTGGCTTATTAACGAAAACTTTTGAGTAAAAAGAAAGCGGAGCTTTTAAATGACCTTAAACTAAAATTTCCATTAATGAAAGTTACTGATTACATTACTTGAAAAGGAAATTACAAAATATTTTAAGGAAAATTACATTTAAGAAAAATACGAAATTTAAGCTAGACTAAAAGCTACTAAAAAACCTAGATAAAAAAAACTCGATCCCCTTTGTGTGTGAGAAAGAGGCCCTATTTATAGGCTGCCTTGGATCCTTCTAGCCTCTTGCCTTGCCCTCCAAACTTTCAATCTCAACCAATCATTTCTTCAATCATTTGAGCATCAGTTGTGGCCGTTTGATCAAATTGTGGACACCTGAGGATTGCCAAGCTGGCATTCTTTTGATGTGACATTGTGCTTCTTTTGTGAGTGTTTTAGCACAAAAACCCACATTCCATTGTGCTTTTGCCATAGTTGACGTGGCCTTTGATTGGGAGAGGTTAAGTAATCCTTTGATAAAGACTGATTTGTCCTTCATTAGTTTGGAGAGCTCCATGAATTGACCTAAGCACCCTTTAATTTGGAAAACCCCTTTGATTTACCCTGGATGGTGAAACGTGGGAGACTGGTGAATAGCAAAAGGTTTTCGCGCCCAATTTTCGACAGTTAAAACTGTTATAAGTTTGAGGTATTACACAAATGGTCCTTGTCTTCCTATTCCCTATTTCAAGTTATAAATAACTTTCGGGAATTACAAGTTTAGCCCTTGTGGTTGTTATAAAAGGTCATGGATTAGGGATTTGGGTTTTGTTGACTTTTATTGACTGGATTTGACTGAGGCTTGACTTTTCTGGCTTCGGCTTTGAATCTTTGGCTTCTTTTTAAACTCTTCTGATTCTCGTGTCCGTGCTTGCTCGATTTTGACTGTTTTTTTTGTGATTTGTGACTTATCCATACCTGCACACACAAAACACAAATACAAGCATATTTTTGCCATTTTTGGTCTGTTTTGGGTTTAATTGGGTTATTTTAGGTACAAACGGATATGTGTATTTTACACTTATCAGAAACTTAAACCGAAAAATGAGTATAAAACATAAATAACAAATTTTCTAAATTATTAAATCGCAAAAATTTGTTTCTCAAATAAGGTAAATCGCTTTTTGCAAGATTCAAAAATGCGAAATAACTTTTTAATATTAAATCATAAAAAATTTATTTCGCAAAAAAAGTTATTCTATAAATTTCGAGATCTCAAAAATTCTTTCTTCGATCTAAACCACAAAAAGCGAGTTATAAACCGCAAGAATATATTCTTAGATTCGAAGATTTGCAAAATATTAAGTTACACACCCTTTGCTCGGTCCTTACGATTGTTTATATCGATCAAACCAAGTGTGTAACCTTGAAAATCGCGACAGTAACTTAAATCGCAAATCAGATTTACGATTTAGGTATTCCTCAAAATTAAATTCTTCAAAATGAATTTGCGATTTAGAGTATTCCTCATAATCTTATTCCTCAAAACAGATTTTGCAATTAGGCTATTCCTTAAATTAGAATTTGCGATTTGGCTCACTGTTACACTAACAAAGATACGTTTTTGCTTGTAAACACACACAAAACACCACTAAATCGTCCCATGGGCTCTGATACCAATTGTAGGATATAGAATTACCATATCATAATCATAAAACAAGATAGAGTTTTAGAGAGAGAGAGAATAGGAGAAACTTAGAGAGAGAGAAAATATGGAAGATTAAATTAGAGAAAGAAGAGTTTTAACCACCCCTTCACCCTTACTTCTAACCCTCCTTATATAGGAAAGAGGGTGGTACATGGTAAGCTTATGATAGGGTGAAGAGTATTTAGTACATAATTAAGTAATTAACAAGACATGACATTACAATGTAAATGACCATGAGTGACGTACACTTTCTATGATCCTAACACTAATTAAACTAATATTAAACTAAACTACTTTGGTGAGAACTCGATAGGTAAACAAACGTATTTACTTAATCATGTACTACTCCTTAGTTTGCTTCTCCTAATCCTATTACTTTGTCACACTTGTGATGATCTGTGTAAATATTTCCTAGGTCATGAACGAATTACACGAATCTGCCGTCTATGTAATATTCCATTAAGGCAACGCACAAGTAAGGTAGTATGAATACTATTACAAGCCCCCTAAGAGTACATTACATGCATTAAAACACTGAAGATGAATTAACCATAATAGGGGTAAGGTAGTATGAAGACTGTTACCGATGGTATCCTTTCTACACAATCGCGTTTCCCTAGACGTCTATGCTAATGTAATATTTTATAGCCAGTTTTCTAGAGCCTAACGCGCACATCCATCACAAGAAGCAATATTAAGAGGATCTACAAACTAAGTTTCATGCAATCATAAGTAAATACTAATGGATCTAGCCTAGCATGTTAAAGAGAAGCGAAGAACAATAATTAATCAGACAACACATAGACATATTGAAAGATTAAGAGATAAAAGACTTCACTTGATTAAAACATGAGTATAAGGCTGATACAAGAGGGTTTTTACACCCTAAAATGATCTTAAAAGCTGCTAAATCCGAACCCTAAGTATATGGTTCGTCTCCCAAAAGTTCCACACTAAAACCCTAAAAACGAATGAGTATATATAGGAAATAGATCGCGACAGCGTCGCAAGAATCCTGACGCCGTCGCTTCACTGAATCTTCTAGGGTTTCATTGAGGCAGTTACGTTCTGATGCCGTCACAAAGATCTTGACGTCGTCGCTTGTAAGCTCAGACGGCGTCGTCACAAATCCAGACGCCATCTCCAGATACTGTACGCACTCTTTGAAAGTCCCTTTGTGTAAAGCTGCAATCTTGTCCCTTTTCTTCCCAAATTGAGTCAAAGTCACGTGTATTTCCTCCAAAAGCTTCCCAAATGCTAAAAACACAAAAAGAAATGATTAAGCACGTATTTTAGGCATATTTGCATGATTTAGGGTATTAAATGACCCCGAAAAAGTGTACAAAATGACATTTCATCACAAGCCCAATTTGTTCTCGAGAAGACAAACAATAAATGTGGCAGAAATTTTTACAGCCCATTTATTACGGTTGTTTTCAAGCGAAAGTGTTTAGACCAGACGAAACATATCCGATGGAGAAACAACTTAAGAATCTAGAAATAACGTATTGAGCAATATGTCAACTCTAGAATGGGAGAACATGATAAGGTATAGTCTCCTCCAGAGCCTCCGAAGGAGATAATCACAATTAATTGAATCTCATAAAGACTTGCAAGATAAACGTTTGATGTTGGAATGGTACTTCGGAGAAGCTAAACGATCGAAGGATGATTCAAGTCCTGAGTCAGTAGCATCGGTGTTAAGTACAGTGATGGTGTAGTAAAGAGTATGACATTGGGACCACAACGCTCACATGGCTTGTCATGGCAACCAGACCATCAAATAGAGTGATTCCCTTGTCGCTCAATGATTCCCTTGTCGCTCCAAGACGACAACCACAATTCTTGTGTCGCTAGGTAAGGCCCAAGTGGTATAAATAGAAGAGGTTCGCTCCAAGGGATGGACAAGCTTACACACACCTTGAACCATGCTTTCTCTCTACTATACTTATCTCTCTCTTATATACCAATACTTAGTCTTACGCTAGAGATTGGTCTCGGATTCAAAACCCGAGGCAAGCTAATGGTGTTCTTTCTTACTTTCAACTAGGCAACGAAGGAGCCACCTCTGAACGAACTGAAGCTGAATCACACTTACGTAGTTTAAGCATATTTATCAAGCCCAAGCATCCTTACAGAAATTTTCTCGAACAGTCAGTCTGACCGTGATAACCTTCGTGAGACAGCCATTGCTTCTTGTATCTTCTTGACTATATGCATGAAGTGGCATGAATGTATATTTCGATATCGTTTCCCATCCTATAATTCCTTATGTGACACGTTCATTTCGAAAACAAGAACCTTAAAACCCATTTACTCGCTTTTGTTGTTTTATACATGAAAAGCTTTCACTATTAATAAAAAAGTTGTGCATGGAAAACTCTCATTATTTAACTAACTAGATTCAAGGCCTACCCGATGGGCAACTAGTTTCGTCTAATTATTTAAATATATTATTGTTGTATTATATTGAATGTCAATTTAGAGTAAACGTTTAGATTTTTTAATTGAAGTAATGGTATTTAATTTTTTTTAATTATAACTTGGTTAAACAAAGAACTTGATAGAGCTAATATACGATGTTGTTTGTTTTATCGGTATTGTTATTGGCTCATAAACAACAAATAACGCTTAATCATTCCTTGCTATTTAATCTCAAAAGTGTTTGGACTTGAATTTTATTTATCCTTAAAAACTTGATTGAATTTTATTAGTTTTATAACGTGAAAGATAGGAAGGATAGCTCGATAATATTTGTTGTATTCTTGTGTTTACGTTAGAAGTTAAATTTTCAATGTTTGGAATAAATATAATTTTAAACACGGTATGTAATCTTCTATTAAGCATAATACTATTGATATTGTATATTACTAGTATTTGTTATACCTGATTATAAAATGTTGAAACTCATGATATAGAGTTTATACAAGTGATATAAGATGACAAATTAAAACTTCAATATAATATTAAAATTGATAACATAAACATAATTGTTTAAAACATAAAATATCATAAACATATTTAAAAAGTAAATTTATGATCTGATTCTTAATCGTATGCTAAATCCACATTGTCATAATTGTACGATTCCAAAAATCCTTCATGATAATATTCTTCTTCATTATTAGTATCAAGGTTATAAATAGCGTGAGGCGTGGCGTAGCGGCATAGCCAAGCCTCAAGCTTTAGCGTGAGGCGTGACGACATGGCGTTTTTAAAGCATGACTTAAGGCGGCAAAAAATATTTAAAGATTTATAGATTTATATCATATTTATAATTATATGAGTGGTAAATATTATTAAATTCAAGCCTCAATTCAAAATATTAGTAAATCCAAGTCCAAATCTCAAATATTAGAAAATCCTCTAAACACTTCAAAAAAACTCACCACGCTTTACGCCTATGCCCGCCTTTTCGCGTCTCAACTCACGTCACGCCTAGAGTCGATGCCTTGGTCTATTTCGTAACATAGATGTCGCGCCTCGCGCCTTGACGCTGCCTTAACGACGCCATAGCGCGCCTTTTAGAACTCTGATTAGTATTATCATATCCACCGCGTCTCTATTTTCTTGCTATTTTTTACAGACGTGGATCTTCTTTCTACTGCTTCTCGATATGTTTTCTACTGGTAGCTTTCGCACGTCGTTTTATGCCATCCTTTCTTTCTTGTTTTTCTTTATAAACGTGCCAATTATAATACCATAGCTCATATGCACGATCATTACTGAACATTTGTATCTCCTATATATAATAATTCATCTAGGTTCGTTTTTACATATCTATAAAGTTCATAGATATTAACATCAACAATTGAACATGGCTGACAAATTAGTAAAAGCATACAATGGGCAACAATTAAATCATCTATTCATAGTTTCACAGATTATCCATTTTCTATATAACCAACAGTTCTTTATACGGATGAGCATAACCATAATAATCTCAACAAACCTGTATTTTCTTCTTCACCAGTTTGTTCATCCACAAAAGTGTCAACCTTTTCTTTATTATATTGCTTTTTATAAGGATGAAATAATTATTAGATGATTCTTAACTTCTACATCACACCTTGAATGCATATACTTTCTGGCTTTGAACTTATGCATCACACCTTGGTCTCTTGTTTGATGAAGACCATGAAGATTCTGTCAACGCTTTTTGAAGATTAAAGTTTTGATTTGTTTGTTTTTAATATTCAAGTTGTGATTTATTTTGTGCGGTAATTTAGTAAAAATTAAACAATTTAAAGGCGTGGAAAGGAGTGTGAAATCAAATGTCAGACTTTAATTTTGGAAGATGAATGGTTTTCGGTATGATTTTCAAAAAGAATAACTGTATCCATAATTATATAAAAGTTTGTTACGTGTTTATTTTGTATGTCTAGGATTATAAACGTGTATTGATATCAATATAATTAATTGTAGAGAATATACAATTACTATATCATTCATACACAAGTACATTTAGAGTTTTTTAGAGAGAAAGAGAGAGAGAAGAGAATTGGTAGAAACTAGAGAGAGAGAAAAGATAAATATACTCCCTCCGTCCTAAAATAAGTGTCCACTATTGACTTTCGAAGTCAATCTTCTTTAACTTTGACCTTAAATTATTTTGTTTGTGTTATATAATACTTGATGCAAAATATATGAATGGATTGTATTTTGAATGTATTTTCATTGGTATAATTTTCATCAAATATTATATAACACAAACAAAATAATTTAAGGTCAAAGTTAAAGAATATTGACTTCGAAAGTCAATAGTGGACACTTATTTAGGGACGGAGGGAGTAATATGCATAAGAATTGTCTTAGTTTCACCACCCTGCATCACACCCTTGCTCTTCATTTCATAGGAGAATGAAGGCTTACAACTAGTCTCTTAAGTGCGATGTGGGATACATAATAAGTAATAGCCGTGAGTGACCGACACTTTATAGATTCCTAACAATCTCCCCCTAACTCCCTAAGGGGTGGTCACTCAGGCCTAACTAACAATCTGTAGTTTGTCTTGTTTCTTCTCCCTCTAACAAAGCTCTCGAGCCTTTTGAACCTTTGTCTTTCCTTAAGCATCTTCTCAATCTTTTCTAGAATCGATGTTGTCCTGTCCTTGTCCTTGCTTCTCCACTTACGCTATGCCATACCTTCATTACCTAATCTCAACCTGTTGTCTCTCAGCATCACTTCAAGCTTTTCGCGGATCTTGTTGAGAGTACCATCACTGAACTAGCGTGTTTCATTAGCTCTCATCAGTATCTTCTGGTTGTCAATCCCTTCATAACAACTCCTATGGGATGACTGAAAGTAGTATACGGCACTTTATGATGGAGACATCCTTCCATGAACTGTGGTTTCATCAAGTTGAGATTTGTTTGATAGCTTTTAACTCCCAACTATGCATCTTCAACTCTTTTCTTGATCACAATGCTTTTTATGTAGAGTTCTAAAGCATTAATCAAATCAACTTCATCAACGTCATCAATGTGATGTATTTTACCCTTAATCTTGAGTAGATACATATCTTCAATGTCATTCTGATTCAGCTTTGTAAAGTCAGATTCTACAAACGTGCACTCCTTCTTATATGCTCTCTTGACCACAATCTCGTCCAAGTACCCATATCCATACTTTTTCACCAATTAATCCTCTTCACGCTGATGATCTTGAGCTTTGAATACACATCATGAGGTGATTTGTGTCTAATGCTTCCTTTGTAGAACCATTGACGATCTTGTCTCTAGTAATGAATACCTAACTCAGCATTTTTGTTGTACTTGTAGATGCTTGGGCTCCAAAGACGAGGAATAAACTCTTCAATCCCTTCTTGTTCATATCTAGCAGCTTTGATCTTTGTCACCGAGAGAGCATACTTCTTCTCTTCATTTCTATGCCTTAAACATTCTAAGTCATTTTTGAAGAAGTACCTTGTTGGGATGGACTTTCTGCCAGGTGGTCCTGTTAGTGGTAGTGGCTTGCTCAGATCATTGTGGAATCTATCACCTTCAGGATTAGTCCAGTCAATTCTGTCTATCAAAGCTAGATGGCACTGCTCCAAGTTGTATTCGAGCTCGATAAAGTTCTTGAACCTTTTCTTTAATAATTCGAATGCTGGTCCTTCTAAGTCTGCTTTAGTGATCTTGTCTTTGTTGAGAAACTTCTTCATACATTTCCCGAACATAATTGTTGATCCTAATTGAAGTTCATGTTCCTCTAGCTCTTTATCCTGCGTCAACAAGCTCATTAAACCAACTTTGTTTAGGAAGTACCTCTACTAATTTCTAAAACCAAACAGGATTATGTTTACTAGGTATATCTGACTGAGCTTTATGTTCCTGCTCTTGTTCCTGTCTTGGTTTATCAACATCTTCAAATCTTTCAAAGTTAGAAGTATCAGCTCGAACTTTGCCTTTCTCTTCCTTGTCTCCCCCTCACGATCTTCAGGAGGATTCTGATCATCGTGAGATCTTTTCCTTAGAGATGGTGTGAGATTGTGTTCACCCTTTGCTACAAGCTCATCTATTTTCATGGAATTCATCAAATCGTTGTATAGATCAAGGTGCTTTTCATGAGCAAGAAATGAACGGCTTTGATACATCATGTCATAAAGTTTGTGCTTCAGCTCGTATTGTATGAGGGTGTCAAGTGGTGTAGAGGAGGACTGAAATAGATTGACCGGATTTTTCTTTATGACATCAAGGACAGTTCTTCCCAGTCGAGTTTTGACATAATTAGAGACAACTTTTGGAACAAACTTTGGCAATTGATTCTTTACCTCATTAATCACATTGGCTTGAATCGATTCTTTAATGGCTTCAGCATGATCGATTAGTGAGTGAGCATTCTTCCATTGCTCAAGATTTTTTAGCCTCTGCATTATAGCCTTCTTTGAATCATTCTTCCTTTGAATTGCCTTCTTTAGAAGTGTCTTTGCTCGCTTTTTATTTGTCTTTGTTGGTGGAGTTATTGTTGTAGTAGCTGGTGAAGATTCCTTGACATTATCAACATGATCATCTTCTTGAGTTTCATGAATGGTGTCAAGGATTGGTACAACTGTTAGTGTTGTAGACTCAGTATACATAGGTTCATTCAGCAACTCGACCATTTCAACCTCAGGAAGGTCATTCAAATACCGATTGACATCTTCATGAGAAGTAATAGTTACACTAGGACTGTGAGGTTGAGGTTCTGGTTGTGGTTGCTCCGGCTCCTTATCATGTGCACGAATCTCAAAACTTGTAGTCTGATCTTCTTCAGCATCAGAATCTTTGTCGGAGTCATTAACATCATCTCCATTATCAGAATCAACACTTTCATCATCATGATCAGACTTGTCACTTTGATCTCCATGATAAGAATTTTCACTTTTAGTCTTGTCATCATCAATAGAATTCCAGATAGAATATCAAAAGAGTTAATATGATCTGGAGAATATGGTGCTGCACCTGAGCCTTCTCATAGAGCTTTTCTTATTTCTTTTAGAATCTGTTGCTTCCTGCTTTCCTTTGCTCCTCTTTAGAAGTTCTATAGTAATTGTGCATCAAGTGATACTTGTTTCTGATCTTTAAGCTTGAGCTTCAGCTGGGCATCATATGCTTCATCTACTTGCTTGTTCACATCCTTTTCAAGCACTAAGGTAGCATGTCTTGCTTTGGTTCTTTGTTCCTTTTCTTGTTTCTAATTTTCTTCCAGATTGATTTGAGCAGCTAACTCTAGAGCCTCATCAGGGTCTTCTAGCAGATTATCAGCAAATGTGATTGTTCGTTGTCTCCTTGGAACTTCATATTTCTTCTTCTTGGGTTTAGGAACATTAATCTCCATGTTACCTTTGCGCATATATCCTTTACCCTGACCCCTTCCTTGAGTAGGAGTACCAGACTGAGCATGCGGATACTTAGCCAAAATAGTCCAAATAAGCTATAGACTCCTTGATTTCTCTACTCATCATTGCCTCTGGAATAGGCATTTCGAATGTAGTCTTACCTTTTGGTCCTCCCTTAGCCACAAACTTTAGTTTCTCTACAAGTTCTTCTTCGCTGATCTTATGTGGCACTGAGTTCGAACGTTTGTTAAGGTTTTCATTTTCTGAAAGAAGGTGTTGATGATGAGTTTGGTGAATCTGGGATAAGGTAGTCTTTCTAGTTTGGTGGCTTTGTTCTGTGTGTTGTTGATTTAGAACTTAAAGTCTTCCCAGATAAGATTAACAAAATCAACATGTTCAGAGTTGACTAGACTCCACAGAATCTGCACTATCGGTTCCCTTACTCTATCAACTCTCGAGGCTTTCCCAGTTAAGCACTTGTTCAGAATGCTCAAAAATATCCTCCATGGTTGATGTAATTTGTTTACCACCACTTGTGAAATTGTTGTCAAGGAATTTGCGTAACCTAACTTTCTGATGAAAATGATAAGCTCGTATTGAGAAGGTGGTTTAACAAATTGTTGGTCGGGTTATCTGGGAGAGGTTCTCAAAGCATGACGAAGCAATTTAACTCCAATTTCAAAGCGTTGGTAATCCAAGTGAAAGTAGTATCTCTTGTTCCTTTCATCCTTGTAAATTGTACGCCAAAACTGATGCATATATATTTTAGGAGCATCTGTTGTGAGAGTGATTGCATTGACGAGTGAATGTTGCTTAAGGATTTCCAGAATTATATTGAAGAGAGGTTCAATATGGATTTCATCTGGATTAAGCCTCAGGTTGCTTACGTTGACTGCAACTCTCTTGTCACTAGGGCACAATTCTTCTTCACTTCTCATTGGTTGCTGAGGCATTTGAGATATTAAGACAAAGAGTTCAATGAGTTAGTGTCACAAGAATACAAATGTAAAGCATTATATTGACATTTTTGTCTCTTTCTACTTTGTCTGTTTATATGGACTATCATTTCTTTTTGTCTATATTTTTATTATTTTCTTTCTCATGTGCCTTTTACTTGCTTTTTCTGACATATGCCGTACACTTAATTTTTTATATCTTTTGTATGTTTTTCTTTTTTGAACATACACTCATTTGCTTTTTTACGTACGATTTTTCTCTCTTGTTTTGTTTATGTTTATCCTCACCAAAACACTTTAGATAATATTTCTACAAAATAAAAAGATAGAAGATGAATGAGATATTTGATATTTCCCATGCTAAAAGTGTTCATCTTACAATCCTTTAAAGAAATAAAATCTTTTGATTCATTGGGAAAACATTCAGAAATCATTTGATTCGCATGAGAGTAAGATTTCCTTTTAGTAATTATTAACCTTAAGCCCCGAAGATACACTGGTTTATTAAAGGGATGCATTATCAACTTTTAGGTGATAACTAGCCTTAATAACCATCTTGATTTACCAGTAACTCTTAATCCAAATATATTTCAAATTAGTCTTAAAAGCAAGTTATCTTGGTGAAATTTCCTAACACTTGTCAACAACATTGAGCACTCTGTTACACTGATTTGTTAAAGGGATGCATCATCAGCTTTTAGGTGATGACTAGCCTTAATAACCATCTTGATTATGATATACTCTCTGTTAATTCATAGTTATTAAGTTATCTCAAAATCATTTAACAAAGGCATTTATGTTATGTTTGAAAAACAATAGACATTGATTTGTAAAAATCTGTAGCAATCAAGTTTATAAAATCAAAACAATAGAAAGTGATCTATAAGACTGAAGAGTTTAAGTGCAATCAACTCTTACCTCCATGTGCGAAACAATTTCGAATACCGATGCACACGTGTAGGGAGATTATTTCAAAAGTATGAAACTCTCAAAGTGTCAAACATTTTGATAATTATCAAACACTTTGATTGATTTTCAAAAGGTTTTATGGTTTCGATCGCTATACCCAACAACCAATTAACTCACAACGTCAAGGAAGTCATAAGGTAATTTAAGTTAGGTATTAGTCCTATGATCTAACCAGAACCGAATGGATATACCCATGGACATTACAAAGTTAGATTAGAAGTCCTTAGGTATGATTTGGAGATGAATGAGAAAAAGGAATAATATTGACTAAGACATGAGTTATCACCAGAACAATCACAAATGGTGATAGTAATGACGTTTTGGTAAACATGGAAAGGGTTAAAGAATAAAAGGGAAATAATTTTTAAATGGTGAAAAGAAAGAATCCCTCCACAAAACATTAGGCAGAAACCAGGTCAATACATAATCTATCAGAATCACAAAGATGATTTATGGTATTGAAGAAAGATGTCATGGACCTAGTGATGCAATGGACAACCATTCCCAACCATTTAAGTTTATCTCAAAAGATACTTGTCTCACTTGTCACGGAGATACACACGTTATCTATTGACATCACACTCCGAGATTGTTGATATTGAAAATGTAGCAGTCAGCTCCAGCCTCCGATCACTAAAACCAAATTGCACTGAATTGAGTCTAAAGCCAAAAGAGATCAAATATAAATCTCATTAGAACACAACATCAAAATACACTTGTTGAACACAAATAAGTTCACAAGATGTAACAAGAGTCCTACGCATTATCCTTATGATCTTGCCATATGATTTAGAGTGATACTCTTTAGTATTTCACAATGACGAATGGAAATCCTTCCAGTGTCAACATCAAACAACACTGTGGTAGGTAACTTGCGAGATTCTTTAAGAATCAAACTTGTGCAAACTGGAAAACCCAATGTGGTCGAGGTTATGATAATTGATGAAGTCTTTAGTTAATGATGTCTACTTCACGGTTTACTTCAATGGCTCGCCTATATTCGTTGGGATCCTATCTTGAATGGGAATTCGAATTTAGGAACGCCTGTGGAATATCAAAAAGCTTTGTAAGCGTCTCTAGACGTGTTAGCTTTAGATAAACCACATTAAAAGCTGGAAATCTTGTCAAGGAGATTCATTTCACGAATTGAACCCTAATGACGCAGGTACACTATTTATACTGTCAAACGGTCCTCACGGAACCGGAGGTTAAAGTTACCAAACGTCAAGGAATGCACGGGACATTCTTCCATATCTGTGTTTATTTGCTAATCATATACATGTAGGTAACTTAAGGCGTAACTACCTCAGATCCAGCAAAGTCAATCTCATAGCCACATACTTATACTCAAGCTTCAAAGTCACAACATTTGAATCAAAAGATCAAAGAATGTAACGATCAGCAAACTCCAATCAAGAAAGACAAAGATCTTCTCCCAACGGCATAGTTAGTACAAGATCTTCAAACGATAGATATTCAAATGAGAAGATTGTTAACCTTAGACTGCAAAGGGAGATTGTTAGCTTTAGAATGTAACATGGGGAGATTGTTAGCCAGATTACAAGATGATGCATAGTCTGAGTATGTTGGTCCAGGAATAAGAAGATTCAATGACGCATGCTAAAGAAAAATGTCAAGATACAAGTGTCGATCAACAACCTCAAGAGCAAAGTACTAGTCACTTACAACAAGAGCATCCAAAACAAGGAAAGATTTAAAGATCTCAGAACTCAAAGTCAAAGACAGAGGCTCAAGATCAATGATCACAAAGCATGAAGGAATAGAGCCTACAACAACAAAGTTCAAGACAAAGACACAAGACCGAAAAAGGCAAAGCTCATAACGTCAAATCTTCACCAAGCTCAAGAATGTAATGGTCAAGATAACCCTTACATTGGGAGAGATCAAAAAAATCCAAGATTAATGAAGTTTAAATGACCGCTCCATTGGGGGAGATTGTTAGCCTTAAAAATATCTAAAGTCAAACAAGAATGTAACGGTCATCTTAATTAGTGTCGGTCTACGTGATAGGAACTTTGTAAAAGGCTAGTCGGGTACACGGGCTTTGACTTTAAGCTAATATTGACCATGTTTAGGTCCAAAATCCCAACACAAGCCAAGCCTGGCCTAAGACTTAAACCTAGGCGTCACATATGCCTATATATACAACCCTCCTAGCATGTTAGGAGGGGTTGGTTGGTTATTGTTTCATTTGGTAAGAAATAAAACCTTCCCTCCACTCTTCTTCTTCTCTCTACGTTCTCTCTCTAAACTTCTCTCTCTTCTCTCTATTTTTATGCTTTCATGATTGTGTTGGTATGTGTGAAATGGATTAAGTAATGTGTCCTATATGTATGCAATACAAAACACCCCTAACAGTGGCCTAATTCAAGTATAGATGTAACCTTAAGAGATCCTACATTTATATGACCAATTCCAAGTACTCATTATAGGTATGAACACCTCTAGGCCATTGCTAATACACCAAATCTAACGTGTCAAGCCATTTTAGCTACACCAAATCAAAATACTCAGTATACCTATAATTAAGTAAAGAAAACATTAAACAATAAAAATAATAATCATAACATAAATCTGATCATCATGAATAACACAATCCAAACTCCATACGAAATTAAGTTTTCCATGTGCATGTGACCGCCATATGCTTATGCATCTTGCTTTAACTTTATGTTGTCTAACATAGGATCAATATCACATAAAAGACTAAAGTTTTGGCTCATTGTGTAGTCTGCAAAAAAAATATTAATTGATATTAATAATATAAGATGTGATTAGGGTTGACAATGTATTCAAATTTAAAAAATATTGTACTATAATTAAGGAAATTATATTTCAGAATTACAAACTTTAAATAATGCTAAAGAATAGATAATATGTATTAAAACGAATATTTTGTTACATAGTTTATGAATATTGACATTTTGTTACATAATTTACGGATAATGAAATTAATAAATAGAACTGTTTAGTATCATGCATATACTTATGACATGAAATAAATATTCTTTGATGATCATAAAACACAAAACATGAAAATTATGCAAGCAAACAATAACATGATCAAATATAATTGTTTTGTATCGTGCATAAACTTATGACATGAAATATATATTTGTGATGATCATAAAACTATAAACATGAACATTATGCAAGCAGTCATTAACATAATAAAATAAAACTGTTTTGTATTATGGATAATCATAATAACAATCATGATACTAAAAATCAAATAAACATAATACAACACTATGGAAACAGTAAATACAATTATTATAATTAGAATGATAAACATAATAATAAAAATAAAATATAACTGAAAGCATTAATATAAACTTTTTTTGTTGTAGAGACAATTGAATGATGTAATATGAAAATGAATGAGGGTACAATTTATACAATATGATTAGGGTTTACATTGTATTGTAATCTTAAATTTTATACTATAACTATTAAAAACTCTCTATTATATACTCCCTTCGTTTTAATTTATTTGTTCAGTTTTGACTTTTGAGTCTTTCTTTGTCAACGTTAACTTTAAATATCTTTGTTTATGTTATATAATATTTGATGCAAAATATATGAATGAATTGAATTTTAAATGTATTTTTATTGATATTAGTTTTCATCAAGTATTATATAACACAAATAAAAATATTTAAAATCAAACTTGATAAGAAAAAAGTCAAAAAGTCAAAACTTAATAAATAAATTGAAATGAAGGGAGTAGGTGGGAATGAAGATGACAGTATCATTTGTTTTTATTTTTTTATTGGAGCTGATTAATTATAATAGTGAGAGGTTATTACTTTTAAAAGAAATTATTAATTTCATATATTCTTTTCTTTTCTCTTTTCACTATCAATTTCATATATATCAAATTGAATGCATGATATATCATACTTTTAATGCATATTTGAATAAATATGAAATTAATAATAAAAAGAGGAGAAAATATGAAATTGCCATAAAAGGAACACACTTGAAATTAGCATGTAATATCGTCCGGATACATCAATTTTATAATTTTATGTGCGCAAATAAAAAATAACCGCATACATATCACTCCTCAATTTTTTTTATTATATGAATGAAAACATTTACTTTAAGATATTGTAAAATTATTTGGAAAGGGAAACATTACATGATTGATGATGATGAGAATGATATAATGGAAGACAATCAAACACGCACGCTTATATGCTAGGAAATTGTTGATGCATTTCTAATTATAACAAATTATAACTGATTATTATTCTCATTATTACCTCGTATGTGTTGATTGTAGGAGTATGTATATTACACACGATGAATAATACAGTAAGATAATATGAGCTTTTTAAAGTTATAACCTTATACCTATAGTACATAAATGAAAAGTTAGGTCGGGTGTAATATATTTAAGTTCATTTGATATCAAACTTTATTTAGATATCAAATAACTAATCTTTACTCTTTATCTTCATATTGATCCAATGGATAAGATTAAACACAAAACTCATTTTCATCCTTTTTTAAAAAACTTAAATATCTCCTAAACCGTTCATCGTTAAGCGAAAAAAATATACCATCACGACGAGCATTTAATTATCTTTCTATAGATATCCACTTTGATATACTTTCGACAAACTTTTTTTTCGTTTTTTCACGTTTTTCAGGTTTTTTCTTGTTTTTTTACGTTTTTTTTTTCTTTTTTTTTTTCGTTGTTGAAACTTGCATGGGAAACCATATGTGATTAAACAATAATAAAATCACATATGATATTAGTGTTAAATCACATATGATAATACTGATAAATCACATATGTAATTAGTGTTTTTTTTTGTAAAGGGTTTCCCCGGTAAAATGATATGTAATTAGTGTTAAATCATATATGATATGTAATTCTAATGCAATCACATGTAATTCGATGTTAGTGTTAAATTACATGTGATTTTATACGAATATTCAAATTAGTGTTTAATCATGTGATATTTTCATGCAAGTTTCAACAACGAAAAAAGAACGTAAAAAAAAGTTGAAAAACGAAGAAAAAAAAGGTGAAAAAAACGAAAAAAAAAAGTTTGTCAAAAGTATATCAAAGTAGATATCTATAGAAAGATAATTAAATGTTCATCGTGATGGTATATTTTTTTCGCTTAACGATGAACGGTTTAGAAATATTTAAGTTTAAAAAAATAAGTGAAATAATAAAATGCTTTAAATCACAACCATTGATTTCTTTTTAGATGGATGGTGATGATGAGTCACCTACTATCCAAGCCATTTATGGTATCCAATATAACTCACCTCGGGGTGTAATAAGAACATCCCAAAATTGTATTTATTATCGTCACATCAGTTTTACATCAATTTTTCCCTCTACAACCAACTTAACCATTAACTTAGCATAATAAGGCAACCAATTAACTTCGCCACCAAAACAAAACCCCACTTAAATACAAATATACCCTACGGAAACCATCTAATAAACACTCACACAACAAAACTCTCACAACTCAGTCGTCTGCACGATCGAATCTTTGATTTTTGGCCTTCAAAGCGTCTTGGCTAGGTGAGCGTAATAAAGGTTGATGCGCCTTCGGGTGCCACATTATAAATGCATGTGTTTTTCGTTTTGTTATTACGGATGATTTTAGCCCTTCCCAAATTGCATTTGTAAATGTTAGATGCGTTGCATCCATATTAACAATATTAGCATTATCCGTCAATCCTTGCTTCCGGTTGCACTTTGGGACTATGTACCACGCTTTATTCCAAACTTTGTATATGTTGCCATCGACGTGAAGAAATTACTTGACAAATTAAAATGAAAACAATACATAACAATCGAAACACCTATATATTTTGATTGATATCCTCTTGTTAGCCTGATCCTTTTAACTTTAAGTTTAAAATTGACTCACTTGGTACCCATATTTAAAAAACATATGGGCTAATTGGAAAGATTTTGTTGATGAAAGGTCACACTTTCGAGTCTCGGGTCATACTCACTCCAGTTGATGCTTCGCTTGCCAGGAGAGTTACCGAAACTAAACCTTGTGAGGTGGACAATGGTTGATAAAAAGCATCTGAAGTCGGAGTCTTCCTGCCAATCTACACTTTTTTTTATTATACAATTTCAACAGCAAGAACGACACATAATTTAATTGTTTGCAATGATGGTTAAAAAATCACAAAATCCTAGAGCCATAAGTCAAAAGACTTTAATAAGTGACGTGTGATTAGAAGTGTGATTGATAATTAGGGTTTGTTTGGTTCGTAGATGAGTTTAATATTTTGGATTTGTATTTTATTTTTATATATGAAAAAAAATATTATAAAATAGATAAGTTGTTGTTTTATAAATAAAAATATGTTATCTTGAATTAAAAAAAGTAAGAAAAACATAAAAGAATACAAAAAAGGATGATGGAAAAAAATTATAATAAAAAATCAATAATGTGCAGCAAAAAGAGTACTGTAATACACACTTTCTTAAGAGAAAATTACTGTTTAGGGACAAGATATTTTTCTTGTTCCCTATGAAAAACGAGCACCGTGGAAATACATGCCACTCAGCCAAAGGAAGATGATGGAGAGTTGACCGAAATGCGCACTAAATACTTTTCGAGAGATCTCCTCCAAATCACTAGTATGGCTATCGAAATCGTGAGCATCAGCATGTAGGTTCCAGATCCAAGTGGTAGTTTCGGGGCCTTTAGCTATTGTTCTTGAGAAATGACCCGGTCTAGCCCATTCCTCGAATGAAGTTTTTATGTGATCCCTGTCTACCAAAATTTTTACTTCTAGTTTCGGCGAACGAATAATCATTGAGTCCTCCTCTTTCCGGACAACACATACAAAGAGACCCACCAACAGTCAAATAATTAGTGAATCTCAGAGAGATATTTCTATTATAAAATTAGTTTCTTTCTCTTCTAGTTTTCTATAAGCAGTTTTAATGCTTTTTAGGACAGAATTAATGAAAAACAAGACCAAGGAAATCTAAGCCATAACAAAGCTCAAGTAAGCAATGATCAATATTAATAAGCATAAAAAGGGAATAATAAGCACAAAATAAGCACTTCAATAAGCTGAACAATAATAAGCTAAAAACTAAAAATGGAAACTTACTTTTTATTGACTAACTTGGAAAGTACAATGCTTTGAAAGAGAAATTGCTTAGGACATGAGCTTAAAACAAAGAATTAAACATAAAACGTAAAGTAAAATTGCTAGAAAAGAAAGATGTAAAAGATAAAAGAGATGATGATTTAAACTCGAAATCTCCTGGTCACTTTTTTCAAATCTTCCCAATTTGGTCATGCTCAACTTCTCAACTGCTCAACTCCACCCAATTGTCGCCGCGTGGCAATTTGCAAGTACAATTCACTTTAGGTTATATGCAGGTATGACCCACTATTGTGGCCCACAACACTCAACCACTACTTTGTCTTATCTCCCACCAAATGCTCAACCGACGGCTGCTCAACCGACGGCTGCTCAACCGACGGCTGCTCAACCGACGGCTGCTCAACCCACAAATGCTCAACTTAACAGCTCCGTACCCTTGTACCTTTTTGCTGTATTGCATGGGGAAAGAACAAAAATCTTTCACTAAGATTTTCTCAGTATTCGTGATTTTTCAAAAAACACACACAACACACATATTGGATCAAAACTATCGGTCAAAACACACACAACACAACACACACTTAGTTAAACATCGATCAAAATGAACGATTCAAATGGGTAAAACAACAAATCCGTTGCTACCGCACACTTAGTTGGATCAATCCATCTAATCGTTCGTAGCACACACACATTGGTATTCGTGATTTTCTGGGGTTTTTGATATCAATCGTTCGTAGCACACACACAGTTGGATCAATCAATCGTTTGATTGTTTTCTAGGGTTTTTTTATTTCAATCGTTGATTCGGTTGTTAATACTTTACCTATTGCTTCTCATGTAAAGGTAATATTATTTCAATCTTTCATTTCGTTTTCTATTGGTTTTGATTTCAATCGTTCATCCACTGTTTATTTAAAAATATATATATGTATATATTTTTCAATCAATCTAGGTTTATGACGCCAAGGTCAGTACCAGAACTAAGTTACATATCCTAAAGTCCATACGAAGTAAGTTGGCTATGAAACCTGAGCGTTATAAAAATTTTAGAAGCACTGTATTTGGAACGTGGTTAGATATAAGAACCCAAGAGCATGATAACCATCCGATTAACTATTTGCTACAATATCAAAGATATGTCAAGGACCCTAGTACTAATACCCCTTTTATCTTTGATATTGGGCAACATACATTGGAGTTTGGTAGGCGGGAGTTTTGTTTAGTTACCGGTTTTCGTTTCGGGAAGGGTTGTTTAGACAATTTCAGTAAAGGTCGATCTGGTTTCCGTGACCGTGTATTTCCTGGAGTAGCCAGAGTTAAGGGGATTGAAGTTTATAAACTACTCAACAGCCAAACTGATTTTAACAACCTATTGGATGATGATGTTGTCCGTGTATGTTTGTTGTTGGCTTTAGATTTAATGTTTATGGGTTTTAAGCTAAGACATGTTATATCAAAAGAGGTGTTGAATCTAGTTGATGATTTCTCAGCATGGGATAATTTCCCTTGGGGTCAGCACATTTGGGCAGAGTTTCACAATAAGGTATACAATAATGATCATACAGTTCGTAAGGGTCATTTAAAAAAAATTACAACTTTGGGCTCGAAATACCTCCCCACCTATACTTTTTAGGGATTTGTTTTTCCCCTCAAGGTTAGTCAAGTTATTTGAAACTTTATAAACTTGTTTTAAACTTAGACAGTTGATTAGTAAATTGCATTTTTTGTTATGTTTTTAGATATGGTTATTGGAAACCTTTCCTAATTTAAAAACATGGTGGGTTAAAGAGCAAATCGTGAATCCATTAGATAGTAAGAGACACACTCACAGACAACCCGACCCCCCGACCCCAACCCGCCCCCTCCCCGCCCCCACCCCAGTTTCTTTCATAGTTCGACCATCGGCTTAGCCCCCTTACTCCCTTTTTGATGCGATTGAATCAACCCATGTTGGGCACTCAAGCTCCTCGCGTTATACCATAATGTCCCAACAGCATAGTATAAATCATTCCATGCACCCTCAAAAAAAAAATCACGTTTTAGCGCCTCATAGTCATGATTGCAACTATTATTATGGACCTTGGTCTTTAATAATGTTGCTGGAGTTTTTTGATAGGTGATATGAGAAGTCACTACTGTACTAGACCGATGTGCCAACATGTCATCGTCCCACTAGTTAATAAAATGACCCCATTTGAAGAAAACCCACCCACCACTGATCCTCATGTCTACGACCCGCCATAACCGACGCATACTGCCCACATACATCGCAACCTCCCCCGCTCCTCCTATCAAGACACCGCCCTATACCAGCCCCCCCCCCCCTCGTTGGATTTTAAGCGTATTTTATTTTTGTTTTATATTTTAGCGTAGTTAAGGTCCTGTCCATATGATGTGCACCATTTATATTGATGAAGGTAGGTTGAGTGTAAGTTCTTTGTAGATGATTAGCGATATGCAATGAGATTTCGAGTCGTATCACCGCAAGTTGTTGAAAAGTTGAGCTATATGTTAATCAAACATTTTTTTTTTATAAAAAAAAAAAGGTTAAATCCTTCTATAAATACATCCTATATTAAATATATCCTTACTTTTATATCTCATAATTTTTTTTTCTATTCAGACATCAAGTACTTCAAATGATAGTCCTGTTGATAATGTTTTTAGCGATACTAGTGACTTTGATCATGATGTAAGTGTTTTGGTTTATTAAGTATATATTTATATTTTTGCAAACTTTTATAACTTATATCCTTATTTACTATAAATTACCTTATTTTTGCAGTCTTTTAGTAGGTTTACAAAAAATCCAGTTGATCGAGCTGCTCTTATCAACAAGATTACGGATATGCGAGTAGATTTTCAGAGATGTATAACAACCATTGAGCAATATTTGAAGATATCTACATCTTCTAATGTTGAAAAGGTGACCTTTTTTCTTTACATAACAATGTATGTGACCTTTTTTCTTTTCATAACCTTTTTTTTCTTTTTTGCAGACCTCAGTTGAATCTGATGTAGATAATCAGAATGTGGATAATCATTCTATGGATTTTGATCATGATCCAAAGGTTTGTTTTTCTTTTCTTTTAGTTTTTATATTTTCATGTTATTTAATGTAAAATACATAATATACATAAAGAAATCTTATAAAAGATGTTTAAAAATATATCCATAACTTTATGTAAGATACGTACTATACATGTTACTAGAATTTTGGTGAATACCAACATAAAAAAGATGAACATAAAGTGACTTAATGGAGGCAATTACTTCTTTTTGCAGACCTCATTTGAATCTGATGTAGATAAAAAAAGGTGGATAATCATTCTATGGATGTTGATCATGATCCAAAGGTGTTTTTTTCTTTTCTGTTTTTGGCCCATTTTACTTGATATAAGATATCCAATGACTAAATGGGCTAAGTCTCATCAAAACTGTTTTTGGCCCATTTATGTACAGGTTTTAGAGCAACAAAACATCTCAGGGAAGAACTTGTTTGATGAATTTGAACAACAGGTTTCATCGAATAATTTTATTAATCATGAGGTATGATTTGTATTTGTTTGTTATCAGTTATCAATTAACGCAAACAAGATTTTTGACATAACTTATATTTATACATGCACTAGAGGAACCAATTGTGGCAGGCAATAATTTATTTCAAGAAGAGGACCAACAGTTTTCTTCGAAGAATTTGAATGTTCAACAAGAGGTAGAAGAACTTTTATCAGTTATCAGTTTACGCAAATACGATTTTTGACATAACTTATATTTTATACAGGCACTAGAGGAAAAAAATGTGGCAGGCAATAATTTCTTTCAAGAAGAGGACCAACAGTTTTCTTCGAAGAATTTGGATGTTCAACAAGAGGTAGAAGAACTTTTATCAGTTACCAATTTACGCAAATACAATTTTTGACATAACTTATATTTTATACAAGCACTAGAGGAAACAAATGTGTCAGGCAATAATTTCTTTCAAGAAGAGGACCAACAGTTTTTTGCGAAGAAGTTGGATGCTCAACTAGAGATGGAAGAACGTTTGGCAGTTGATACTCTTTGTTTAATGATTGATTTTGATTTTCCAACAAAGGTAAACATATGGTTATCATGATATATTCACTCTATTATTTGTAACTATATAATCTAATCATTTTCTCTTTAAATAATATAGCAAATGAATAATCAGTTGCCAACTGAACCCATGATGCCTGAAGCAACTGTTCAAGGACACAACAATGTTGAAACTGCGCAATCAATTATTACTGAATATGAATCACAAGATGTAAGATATAATCTTAAATTAATCTTTTGTGGTTCTAAATAACACTTTAATAATATTTAAAAAAACTCATTTACTTGGTTCTAATTTCTTTTTTTAATATAGGCAATACATGATCAGTTGGACACTCTTTCCATGAAAAATGTTGATTCAGTTCAAGGGTACAATGAAGCTAAGGTAACTCATACTTAGAAAAAAAATTATTAGTAAGTTATTTCTTAGCACACAAGTTCTTAAAGCTTTATTTTCAGGTTGATGTTAATCCTACTGTTGCTGTTAACTCTTTAAGGGTTCCTTTGGAACGAGATCATAAAGTGAGTAGGTATCTCCAAGACCCATACATGATCCAGCCTGATTCTACGGAATCAAATCATAAAGTACGTGCTAGGCATAAGAAAGATAAGAAGCGGTGTGTGCCTTTGACTACACCTAATGGTAAATTGATTCCAGCGTAGACATAGGTATGTAAATTATAGAAAGTTTAAATTTTGTAAGATTTCCTATATCTATTACAGTAGTATCTACTACACACTATTATATACATTTACCGTAAATAGGTTAGTTTTGTTTTTGTATTTCATTTGATAAATCAGTTTTGTTTGTGCTTAGTAGTTGTTATTTTTTGTAGGATCTATTTCGTCCATCAAATGCACCAAAAACGAGAGTCAATGTGCCTAAAGAAATTATCAATTTCTTGCGGGAAACCGAAGAGCAGTACTTTTATTTTCCATGGTCAATGAATGGTACTTATGTCTATAATAACTTATGGCAAGGTTTATTGGGGATCGGCAAAGAAAGACGTGGTTGGCTGTCTGATACGGTAATTTTCACTACACATTTATTTCTTGAATGTAAATTACATAATGATTAATTTTATTTCATCACAGCACCTCGACTTGTGGGTGTTATATCTGTGGCATTTTAGACCGGCAGAAGCTGATTGGGCAATTGCTGGACCATTTTTTAACACTTTTATGCTTTGCTACGAGTTGCCGTGTTGTTATGCTGACGGTGTTACTTATGGTGTTCCTTGGTTTGCTCAATCTGTGGAAAAGGTTAGATGTAGTTATATGTATGCGCAATATATCTTAAGATGTATTATTATTGATACAAAACGGTATGATTGGCAATACGTAGGTTTACTTTCCCATCAATGTAGAGGAAGTACATTAGATCCTTGCAGAACTCCATATTCAATCAGCTGTTGTAACTTTTTATGACAGCCTACCTCCGGATGATTTAACTGTTGAAACTCAAAAATGGTGGCTGGAAATGAGAGCTTGTTATGCATCTCAAATTCCAAAGCTACTGTTAAAGACAGAGGTACTGGATAAGAAGAACATTGATCCAACTAACTACTCTATCACCTATCGGTATGCGGTTAATGTGCCTAGGTAAGGTGATGCATATGGTGACTGTGGTATATGGGTGATGCGAAATATGTACAGGTTGGTCAATAATCTATCTTTCGATGTGAGTAATCCCACTCAGCTTGGCTTAGCATACCGGGAACAGTTGACCGACTTTTTCTGGAAGTACAAGATTCCTGTTAAAAAACGAATATAAGATTTTTCTTTGGTACATGTGATTTGTGACATAACTTATCGTTGTTCTTGCTGTAAACTTTGACACTTATTGGTTGTTACTATGATTATTGTATTCGAAAACATTAGTTTCCAATAACTTGTTATAACTAATAAAAACAAATAATTCAACATAATCACAACAATAATATAAAGCACTTTAGGAGTATTGAATGATTTTGACTCGTCTGGCCTTTTCTTTTCTAAATGTATGTATAAAACGTAACACAAATTCTCTTTTCTATTGCTCACGCTACAGAGAGAAAAAAGCAAAACCTGGCCTTCAGTCTCAGCCATTGAATCATGTTTACTTTCGATCATAGCCGTGTAAATTTGACCTTTTAATGTGGAGAGTTAGGTTCATAGATAAGGGTAAAAGAAAAGTCAGTAACATGACACGTGGGTAACATTTCTTTTATACTTTCAAAATATTACTTTACTATAAGACATTCATATCATCATTTCATTTATGCTCAAGTTCTTATTTTTTATGTTAGAGTTCTCTAAAAATCTGTTTCTCCATCATCATTGCAATTTCCATATCTCGTGAGTGGTTGGTGTTAAGTTTTTGTATATGTATTGTTTGTTTCATTGATTTTTTTCACAAAAGGCATGGCAGTGGCTTGTGTAGACATTTGATTATATCAAGGCAATCTTCCTAATCTCTTTTGTACAAATATGGATGTGATCGTGTATTAACTGTGTGATTCGCGTAACTCTGTTCTTACTTCTTAAGTTCTTTAATTCAACAGTCATTCGATGCACGTTTATCTATTCATTTGAAATGAGATTGTTTTAGTAGAAAGCAGTCATCAAAGTTTATCTTTCAAAAATAGATGCACTTTTAACAGTATGTTTAAAATATTTTTATATGATACATTTGATTATCATACCTCAAAATAATTTGTTACATGTTAAACATGTAATGGCTATTCCTTTGTGGTTCCTGGTTGTAATTATACTTTACGAAGAATAACTGATATACAAAAGCATTTTTGGGTGTATAAAGTATATGCAATTGTGTACGGGTAGTGCTTGATTATATTTTCTTGACGTTTAATTGAAAGTTTGAAACCTTTTATTCAAATGATACGAGGCACTGAACGGGAGTTGATATCGCACGGACCAGTAGACCACCGATCCATATTCTATTACTTAAGCCATGATTTGAAGCATATCATGGCTAGGTTAAGTGTTTTGGACGCGTATTTTTATCCTCCAAAGAAATAGACGCAAACATGAAAAAAGAGCATTGTTTTACGTTTGTGATAGTTTTGAGCATATAATTAGCTGCGATAGTTTTGGGCATTTATGGTTTTTTGTTTTGGTAGTAGTAGCAGTAGTTATATCAGCTCACAAATCGCAAAAGTTTTAAGAAGATGCACAAGGGGGTAAAATAATCATTTAGATTTTAAAGGTTAGCAATAACAACCACATTTAAATAATATTTTGCTGCAACTTTGTAAGCGTTACATAAAGAAAATGGTTCTCAACGATGTCGTTTTACATGGAAAGGTTTAGATGAATAAAGCTATTATGGAAACGGTGTACCCGGGCAACGCACGGGTATTGCACTAGTTTGTATGATAACTGCATGTAGTAATTTTAGTATTTTGTATGATACCTAATTTTTATGTTGTAATTTTAGTATTTTGTGTTTTGTATGATACCTGCTTTTTATGTATTAATTTTAGTTAACCAGATTATGCTAGATAACATGATTTAACCTATTTAAAAATTGTTACATTCAACCCATTTCATACTTTCAGACTTGCATTAACATGTATCAACCCAAACTACAAAGAGGTTATATTAACCAGTTGAGACATGGTGAAACAGAGTGCTTACATTAACCACAAAGAGGTTACATTAACCAGTTGAGACATGGTAGCTACACAATAAGTACCATTGTTCTACTATCCTTACTACCATAGTTCTACCATTGTTAGATCATTGTTCTATTATAGTTACTTAATAACATCATTAACAAAATATGACCCACCAGATAAACAGGACAAAATCAAGTGATTCAAAACAACATAAGCTAGATCCATAATATCTAATTATCAACAAAACAAAACAACCACTTGATCTCCCATGGGTCTGGCCACCTAATCAGCTAGATTCATAAAGTCCACATTATTCTCCTTTTCACGAATCCCATTCTTCACTAATTCTTGCAACTGTGTCACAACAACAAGCACATCAGAATCCTTCTTGATGGTGTCCATCAAACCATCCAAGCTATCAAAAACTGCATAAGTGTGGTCATGCAGGTAAAGACAATAAGCAAAGTCAACACTGTTTGCTAACTGAACTATTTTGGAATTTGTGGGTAGTATGTATCCTAAGAGAATATGTGAAATGCTAATAATGGAGTGTAATGAGACCTTTGTTATCTACTATTTCTGGAAAGTCAAAACATTAGGAATCAAATGTCATTTCTATACAGGTGTGCATGTGAGGTATCTTTGTTTTTCTTTCCTAAAACTATTATGTAGTTGACTGTTTGTGTGGCTTTATCTATTTAAAGGGTGAGGTCCTCTATGTTTTTATAGTATTGCTTCTGAACTCACAGTCATAAGAAGGTAACAAATGGCATGGTTACCGATATGTGGTGAGCTACGCAGGTCTTATAATTTCGTGCAATGGGAGCCTATGTTTGTTCTTTACTGTCAGCGGTCGGTGACTAAAGACTACAGGCTTTCAAGAGAGATAACTAGGGTGAGTGGTGAAGTTAATAATGTGGTTATAGCGCGGGCGCAATTTCTTGAGGAGCTAGATAGTTTGGGGACACGTCATGTGCCAGCGAAAATGGCTGAGTTTTTCCATGAGATTCAAAGGAAGGACTGTGAGATAGTGGACAAATTGCAGATCTTGGCAAGGGAAATGGAGTTGAATGCTCGTAAAAAAAATTGTTCATTGAGAAGCTTAATGGTCTCATTCCGTATTGAGGATGTTGGTGAAGTAGCATTTGTAGAATAAGGGAAATGGCTGTGTGGTTCTATTTTACTTCTATATGTGTGGATTTGTGTAATGTAGAATAAGGGAAATGGTCGTGTGGCTGTGTTTAAGCATTTGTAGCGTTCATTGTGTAATGTAGGCTTAATCTAAGATGGTACTTTGTATGATATTAAATTAAATAAATCTCTAAGCCTGTTCTATCTAACTAACAGACAAGCATCGCTAAGGTTGGGACTTAGGAGGAAATACTCTGTAATTCATAACCATAAAGCCTAAAAGTATTGAACTGAAATCCTACATTCAGGTATGATCCATTGGAATCCTACACGTTCGACAGTTAAATGATTTGCAACTTGCAAAAACTTTACATCAACAAATATCAAATTAACTTGAACAAAAACAAACCCATATCACAAAGCCACATCAAATTAACTTGAAAAAAAAACCACATCAGATTAACTAATGATTTGCAACTTGCAAGAACAAGAATAACTTAAAAAAACCAAACAAAAACACAAATTCTAATAAAGCAAAATCCTAAAAGCACAAAACTTTACATCACCAAACATCGAATTAATTTAATGAAACATCAAACATAATCAGAAAAAGGATAAAATGTGACAATAACGGGTTAAAAAAGACTAAAAAAGGACTAATGAACCAGCCACAAATAAGCAGTCACAACTAAGCATTACAATAAGCTATTGTTTTACCAGACCAGAAGAAAAAGCATTACAATAAGCTAATTAATATGCAGTGCCAAATAACCAGCCACAAATAAGCAGTCAAAACTAAGAAGTAAACCAATTAGCATGCAATTCAAATAAGCTAACAATAAGCATAATCAGTAAGAATAAGCTAACAATAAGCAAATGAAAAACATACCAAAGAAGTCATAATCAATAGTGGAATCAAAGAACAATAAACATTGTGTGTGTTTTTTTAAGATAGATCTATGATTCAAATTATAGGTTGGATTTGAAAAAAAATTACCTAAAAAAAGTACGACGTCATGTCCGTCGTGTACCGTCCCAAGAAAGAGGTAGCCGCCGGTTGAGCATTTGTGGGTTGAGCATTTGGTGGGAGATAAGACAAAGTAGTGGTTGTACTTGCAAATGGGCCATACTTGCATCTAACCTAAAGTGAATTGTACTTGCAAATTGCCACGTGGCGACAATTGGGTGGAGTTGAGCAGTTGAGAAGTTGAGCATGACCAAATTGAGAAGATTTGAAAAAAGTGACCATAATAGGGAACAAGAAAAATATCTTGTCCCTAAACAGTAACTAGTGTAATACCTGTGCGTTGCGTGGGTCACGCGTAAAAAATACATCAGTTTTTTTACGTCAACTTAATACAGAATCTGTAAACAGCATATATTATATATCAAAAGAAATATAATAAAGGATTATAATCTAACAAAGTAAGCATATAAGTCAAAGTTCAAAGTAGAGCATGCATGATTTAAGTTAAAAGTAGCCGGCCTAAGTCAATTACGCTGTTAAAAGTAAACATGAAGTTTAATAATGAAAACAAATGTTTAAAGATGCATATAAAAACTAAAAGTGATCAACTCAAGCATCATAAACATCAACCTTATCAACTTGAGGCTCACTAACCACATCCTCATCAACCACTCCTCCAAAGACAAATATGTGTGTATATTTGGCTACATTCCTTAAAAGACTTCATTTGCAGACCTTAAGTGCAATACTGATGCGTTGCTCGAGTTCTTGTTTTAAAAGGAAGAAAAAGTATACTTGCATACTCCTTTGTTCTCTATTTAATTGTTACACGAATAAAATAACACACAACTTAAGAAAATTACAATATAAATTACTTGAAATTGACAAAATACATTTTTATATTTTAACTAAAAGATATGAGATTATAATTTTACTTAGGATAAAAAAGAATAATTAAATATCTCTATAAAATTGCATACATTCAACATTGAAAACTTTAGTTTTTTTTTCCTTTTTAAGATTGTATTTATGGTTAATGTTAAACATATGTTTTACATAAAAGCATCTCTCTTTAGAAAAAAATGTTTGATTATATATCATGTGACAATGTGTTGTACACAACACTCATTTTGTAACATATTATGGAATTAAATTATTTCAAAATTATTAGTTTAGGTTACATTGATTTTGAAAACTGGATATGTAATTTTCTATAAAAAATCTTTCTATAATTTACAAATGGCCATGTATAGATACAATTGTCTTACGAAACGCTCATTATTGTTATAGATTTATAAAAGAGTCGTAACATAATCACTAAACTTTATGAAATGACATTTTCGTAATTTATTCCTTTTTTATCAAATATTTACACGTTATTGATGGTTTTGTCTTTTAATAGTTGATATATGCTTTAAGACTCGAGATAAAAGACTTAATAGTTTCATAAGTTAAATTTTTTTACCTTATTTATTAGAAATTTTAAAAAATATATTTCATTTTTAAAACATGTAAATATGTTGTATCAAGTGTTGAAAAACTCAAAGTTTAGTATAACCAAATTTATCATTTCTATTACTTTCTAAAGTTTATAAAAAACTTTGAGTACATACTAAAATAAATCAAATTTTTTATAATTTTTTTATGCAAAAAAGTAATACAAAGCGAATAAAAACCATATCTTGAAGTTTGAAAGCAATGTTTATCAATTTTGTTTTTCTATGAGTTAGTAGCTTCTTTCATTTATTAAACTTATATTGAGATTTATATCTGATTACTAAAGCATGTGTTTCTGTTTTGTTGTTATTATTGTGCGAAAGATGTAAATGATGTACCAAAGACAACATTCAAAATTAGGCATATACAAATAAGAATTGTGTCCGATAGTTTTGTAGATTATGTGTACTACAATATATTTGAATAACAACAAATGAAGCATTGTAGTGTGGACGAAAGATGAACAAAGAGGGTTTAATATAGCCAAGAAAATAAGAATAGATTGTTGTTTTGTTATCATCATCTTAATCAGTTAAATCCCTCATATACCACATTTTTCTCTAAATAAATTAGTCAAAGTCAAACACCAATTTAAACGGCTTAGATTAAATTTTAGGTTGATCTGACGGTTAATATATAATGTAATGTCATCTTTTTTTCTCTCTGCTTCGTCGACAATAGAAAGGGCAATTTTCTGACATATCTATTTTCAAAATACATCAACTCTCCTTGAATTATATGACGCTCAAAGCAGTCCAAGCCATCTTTAAAACCAAACATATTGCTTGAGTCTAACCTCAAATTTTAAGGTTGGGTACCTCATACCAAACGCACCCTTAAATATATACTGTATAAAAGAAGCATTGTTTGTGATAACGTAAAGAAAAATGGCAAAACAAAACAAAAGAAATCAATAAAAACGAATAGACAAATGAAAAGAGCGCCCGAACGGTGATAGAAAGGACCCGTTATGCGGGTGAACCATGGTGGTCTGAGAAATGCTAAGAATTGTCGAGCAAATCAATGACGTAGCTCGGATATTATTATGTTATATGATTTAATCGTTCAATGTTCTTTATTCTTTAGACGTAAACGAGTGCACACACATAAAAGATATTGAATTTTTAGGTTTTCCTAAAAAGATTTTGGTTTCCCAGAGAACCAAACCCCCACCAAAACACGCTCTTCGATCCGGTTTAATATATACATTTTTCGGTTTTTGGTTCTCTTGATTCTGGGTCGGTCCCTTGCGGTACCGGAACCGCGCTCACCCCGTTAACCTATGTCATATTTGGGTTCGTTTACGTCATTCAGTATCTTTTCTCAAAATGAAAACTGAATATAAGTACATACCGGTCCAATTGCACAAGCTATAACATTCAACTCTGTTAAATTGATGCTGCCATCATTCACAATAATTGTGTTTGAGATACTTTCGATTTTTCTAGTCTCAGGATGTATAGTAAAACAAGGCCATATCAACACTCAATGTACTAGATAGACACTGAAAGATTATTTAAATTTTCATTCGACTGCAGGTACAACGTTCTATAATTTCATAGAGATATTGTGTGTGACCTGGGAAAACGGCCTATAAAAAACTAGCCTAAAGAATGTTTCAGAGGCGCGAGAATTTACTAGTGCTATCAAATGAAACCACCTTTATACAAATTTTTATCATAAACTTGTGCAGTTTTCCTTTAGTAATTCAATGACCCTTTGCGATAAGCTCTCAGCAAACTTCCCAAGCAAGGGTTCAAAACCCGGGATATCCACTTTGTCTGCACCACATGAACTTGCAAATTTGGCAATTTCATGGACGTTTTTGGCTATTGATGGAAGTATTTCTGCTGCCTCAGCGTAAAACTGCACTTCATATCCTTCTGGATTCTCTTGTGTCGATGTTATGTCTCTTAATCTAGAAAATGCCTGAAGAGCAGTCTTGCTTGAGGCTTCTAGCGTTCTTAATGCTTCTTTACAAGCATTGAATGTCATATGCTTTTTGTTTGTTATAATGTCACACTCTTGTTGCTGGTCCTTGATTTTTGAACTTTTGACTTCTGTTGACTTTGATAAGGGAGAACTTGAATTACTTTGGGAGGCAAAGTGGTTCAGGCTTAACAGGTTTTGTGGTGATTTTAAGCCAATCATGCACTGCCATTATCATTCAACAAAAGGATTAACATATAGTTGTTGAGATAGGTAAGATAGCTATCGAGATATGACAAACTTGTTCTCTCTAATACACAATTTAAGATTCGACTTAACACTTTGGTTTAATTAAAAAGAATGACACGCGTTAAAGGTTGTGAATACTCTCAAATAATGGAAAATACTACGGAATTTGAACACAAATAAAATTGAAAAAATCTACTGATTATAGTCGACGATTATGTAGTTTCTAGCTAAACTTCTAAGTTGAAGGTGACGATTTGAACCCGTTTACTTACAAATGATTAATTCGGCTAATGTTTAATCTCCGGTGGGTCAGGTAAAATAAAGACATGAATATTCCAAGAAAGGAAAATGTACTCTAGGACAATGAGGTGTATTTGGGGTAATTTAATTTATTTTCTACTAAAAAAGGACTCCACTTTTATATGCAGCAGTGTTGGCATAATTGCTGTATTCTCTTACGCAAATCTTTATAATTGTGTTACCATTACCCTTTTGAGGTTTAAATTACACTATTTACAAAAAGTGATGTACAATACCCCAAATACACACATTAGCCTGCAGTATACACTATCCCTTCACGCAACTTTCCCAATGTAAATATAACTTAAAGGAAACAAGTAAAACTTTAAAATGGTACCGATCAAATAGATCGGAAGTCACCAAAGGTTTTATTTTAATACATGATCCTTCTAATTAACTTATGGATATAACTGTTATATTTTAAACAAATTTATATTATTAACAATATATCACAAATGCATAGTATTTGTTTAGGAGAAAAGTGTGTTGGGTTAACCCAACCCCAACCAGGGGTAAAAACTACCTGTTGTGACCCATTTTGACCCGTTACCCAGCCTGAGTGCATAAGCTGTTTATTTATGTGGTGGGGAGGAGGGAGTAATATGCTAATATACATGTTGATATACCTGTGGGTTACTACTTCCCCTCTCTGAATCTTCATGTTCAGTCACAACAGATGAGTCTGCTATATTATTTACTTTGGTTTCTTTGCCCCTGTTGGTAAGTTCACCAAGCTTATTGATGGGCGAGTCCAGTACCAGTTTCTGACCATGAAAAAGATCCCGTCGCACAGTAAATCGTGCAGAATAGCTTTTCCTTGCAGACGATTTTGGTGCTTCTATCTGAGAGGGTAAAATAAACAATCTATGAGTTTATCAAACTATACATGGTCAGAGCATCATATACTTATAAGATATAAGAATATTTAACATGTGCATCCTGGAAAGAATGCCAACTTGGATCTAGACTCTCAACATGGACATGTAGGACAGATTGGCTAACAGGTTTAAATCGGTGATTGTTTAGTATAAGCTGAGCCAGGGCGCGTTAATTATGGTTATAAAATTAATAGTATTACAATAACAATCTAAATCTTTAACATAATACAACTTAGGACGACATTCAAGTTGTTCCGCGCTTTGACATGTTCCCATGAAATTATATCTCTTATTTTTTTTTTATTTTTTTTTTTTGGGGTAACCATGGTTTCCGACACATTGGCCGACTAATATACGGGGTTTGAACCCACCGCCACACAGACTCAAACCAGGTAAAGCCCTCCCTTTTCAGGAGGTTGGCGTGGCCACTTCAAGGTTGTTTGCACCTAGCAGGAATTGAACTTGAGACCTCACACTTTTTAGAGTGATAGCCACAAACCTTTTTGCCACTAGGCCACCCTTGAGTGGTTAAATTATATATCTCTTTAGGAAACCTGAAGTGGAAATTACCTAATCAACCAAAGCATCAATACGAATTGATTTTGGCCCACAAGATTTCCTTATTATGATGCTATTGGAAAACATTTACAGCAGTTGACTGATAATTAACAGCATCAAATGTTGCAAGTTAGGATGTAGGTTTATCTTTCTATCATTTGAAACATACTAAAGCTACAAGTAGAGACTAGTAACCTTGGAGTTGGTTGAATTATCAGCAACTTGGTTCACTGATGTAGAGAGTTGCAGCTGCTCTAAACTTTCACAGGCAAATCCCTCCACTGAATGATCTTGACCACTCTTGTGTGTCAAACAGACAGAATCATTTAATCGGATAGGAGCATTTATGCAAACAGCCTTTCCAGCATCAGAGTTGCTGTCGTAAGAGGTGTGATCTTGAGTGGGACCCTGTGCTGCAAAAAATTTAATCTAAAAAGCGTAAGAGTTTACACGACAGTAAACTCTTAAATATGTAGCAAACGCATTCTGCATTATAGTGTAAGTGTGACAAATTGTGAAGGAAACTTCTGTAAACAAAGAAGCTCTGCAACTCGTGGACTTTTGAATGTGAGTTTAGCTCTTATAGAGCTGCAAAGCTTATACAGAAAACACTCCTCTCTATGTGCGTTGACTTTTGAGGTCAAATGGAGAAGATATCAACTTCAAAACTAGTAGAATCAGTATGTAATGATAAATCGGTTAGTGTGTTTGATGGATAGCAAATCAGTAGAATCCACAATAGCAGGAAAAGGGTCGAACTAGACAGGAATCACTTCAACTCATTATGCAATACTAACTTAAAATATGGCTTACATAGATCTGAAGACAAGGGCTCCAGTTGTTCCTTCATGCTGTAAACTTCAGGAGAGTTTAAAAGATCTAAGCATACAGTATGAATGGTTAACCAGCGCTTGTCCAATGCAAAGCTCCTGTAGCAGATTTGTATAATAACTCACGATAAGAGGTTGCAAAATAAGCGGTTTGGGTAACTGTTCAAAGCGGATAAGTTTGTTACACCATGGGTTCTGTTGGCCTGACCCAAAACACTTGTCCAAAAGTTTCTAACTTTAGTATAATTAACTAGTGTGTCGGATATGATTACAAAATTATCTTATTTCAAACATAATCTACTTAAGTTTAAAAAGTAACGTTAAAGGTTTTATCGATCAAAATATACTCATTTGACCATTTTTCTTGTTTAAGTTAACTTTTTTTATGTTTTTACTTTTTACTGTCTGGTTTATTTGAGATATAATATAACCCAAAGATCAGTTAATACCTGCAAGTTCCTTGGGTAGTTGAATCTTTGTTGTTACTAGGATAAGATGAACTTCTGGACAATCTTTGATTATGGTTGGAAGGCGTATGTAATGCAAGGTTCACAATAGCATTTCCCCCACTACTGGATTTTGAGGGTGAATGTTCTTCTTGTCCATGTATCTGGTGCACAAGAGAAATGTGAGCAAATGAGTAATATGTGCAATTGGAATGGGGATTGGATAACCTCCACAGTTACAGAGAAATAAACTATTCTAGTACCATGACTAAGATATATTCAGTAAGATAAGAAGTGTTTCATTTCTAGATAAACTACCCTACTGCTGTTCCAAAAAGAGGAAAACTACTCTTCATCTTGTTTCCTTTACCTAATACGGGCATAATATTAATTTCAGCCTGCTTTCAAGAACTAGCAGTCTCTACCAATGACACTCATTTGAACCCTTTCAATAATCAAATAAACTATATTAACTATTACTGATGATCCCTATCTATGGCTATACTTCATTGCTTACTTCCAAAGTACCAGCATTGCCTTTTTATGGGCCGCAATTACAAGAATTATACAGCACAAAGATTACCATTGAGACAGATATTTATAATAGCTCTTATATCGTAGTTCGATATCACCTAGACACTGAAATAAAATATATTATTACTAGAAAAAAATGTATAATTCGATTGGGTGATTCTGTTGTATGTCTAACCAATTAAGTCTTTAAACATCATGCAAGGTAACTCAATTTAACCTTTTATTTTGCATATGTACACTGATTAGAAAGGACATATTCTTAGACGCATCTAGTTATTTATTAGAATATGGCTTGTCGATCTCAAACAGGTCAAGTAAAGAAAATTAGCTGAAAAATAACGGGTTGAACGGATCACACAGGCTGAAAGTCCGCAAAGTCTATTTTGGATGCATACAACCTCCTAAATCATAATTAGATTCCTTCCTCTTCCAAGTTAAGTGGGGAACTACATATTCATTATTTATATGAAATTGACCACTGAAGCGTTATCAGGTAAACCCGAACCGTGCCATTTCTTTGTGTACTTACAAATCACAGGTTTCAACCTGCCCCATTACTCAACACGCCCATCTAGTCACCTCTGTTTGTTATATATGTTTATTTGTAAGTACCTCAGATGATATAGGGTCCATGGGAATAACCAAAGGACTGTTGACTTTGGATTTTGCCCAATGTGGAAGTCTTGATACACTAAATCTGAATGTTGGTGTCTCTTTAGGATAATTATCTTCACAAACCACAGCTGAATCCGAGGAACGCTGTCTGAGATAATTTTCTTCATAAAATTTAATTCGATTCATAGTTGGGCACTGAGCAATGGTAGTTGGGGACAATGGACGAGAATTTTTTTCCTTGATCTTCTGCAACATTTTCGACGTCATAAGTGCAGGCACTTTCCAAACAAATATACAACCATCACTTCCTACCTGATAACATAAATTTAATTGATGGTAAGCAAATAGCAATAAGGAAACATGACAATGATTTATCTCAAAAAAAATCATTAAATCACTTACAGAAACCAGATGCTTGCAGTCAGGTAGAAAGATTATCCCATTTATTGCTTCACCATGCCCCATTGCACGAGCAACCATTTCGCCACTCATGAAGTCATACATGCAAATAGACTTATCAGAGTAAGAACACGCCACATAGCTACAACTTGGGTCCAGAGCAACCTAAAAAGCCAATTAGTTAAAAAACTGAGATGAATACTGATACCTTGTGGAACATGTAAGATTACTTACTTTTATTGGGTCACCAAATTCTCCACCATGCTTAAATGATCTAATTACTTGCCCAGTAGCAACGTCGAACATGTTTATCTTCTTATCCTACGGTGGCAAACAAAAAATTACTCATTCCGGTGCTTCTTACATATTAAACAAATGCCACTATATAACTCATAAATGATGATTAGAGCTTAGAGGTTCGGGGATGATTAAATGGTACGCATCCTGATATTCCTCAGTCAAGTGAACCATCTAAAGATTTTTTGAGATAGATTAGATGTTATTTATAGCTCATCCGATATACATTTTAAATTATTAACTGTAACTGATATAACTAGACAAGCCCCCACAAGGGAACGATAGATTCACTTGCCTGTCCCACTGTAACAGCAGTCTCTGTTGTTGGATCAACGGCTATATCATATATAGTTCCATGAGATGCCTTTGGCTGATGTGACTGAGAAATCGCATAATTCATATCCCTTCCAGCAACATCACGAAAGATCAAGGACCTTCAGAAACACAAGATTTAATCACTGAAGGCGATTTAGTGAAATTGCTACACAGATTTAACCCATGCTATAACACAAACTCACCTATCAGAACAACAGACAATCTTGCGTCCATTTCCAGTCAATTTCACTGAAGAAACAGAAGCTGAATGAGCATCAGTACTCGCAATCAGATCATAATTCCTGAAACAGCAAAATGCATATAAGGATTCAAAGACGCACAATCAACCTTCAAAATGTCTATCAAGGGTAAAAGTCATACCTGTTTACATCAAAAAGATGTATCATTCTATCACGTCCACCAGAAGCTAGATAGTAGTAGCTTTCTAAATCCTCAACAGAATCAATTCCCTTCTCAACTGGAAAGCTGAAATTCAAGGAAAGGATTTCTGCTTCATGGGCCTTCTACAAGTATAGCCAATCTGTGTGATTAGTTTCAGAAAAATGCGTCAAAGGAAATTATGGATTATAAAAGTATTGTTTATGATTTCAAACCTGTATGCAAGTATAGTCAGATGTGTGTAAGTTAAAAATATGCAGGTTTCCATCAGAATCACCAGCAGCAAGATGTTTTCCATCTGAACTAACTGCCATAGATCGATACCCTTTTGTGATAACACCTGAAACTACCGATTCACGTTCAAAAGTTCCAGCACTAACTGCAGAGATAATCAATGAACAATTTAGTACTTAAACAACACAATATTTAGATACTCTAAAGTAAATTAAGGTGGTAATTTCAACCGATTTACTTATGAAGTTATGAATAGGTCGATCGGGTGATATTCTATCTTACCGGGTCAAAAGGGAAAACTCGTTAGATTCAACTTACAAGTTACAAGGAAATGGGTCAAATGAGTATAACAGGTCAAACGGATCAAAAGTCACTAAAAGTAAATTATTCTATTCAAATTACTATCTTATTGTAGAAATAATCTTATGGTTATAACCATATTTGAGATGCTAACCTTTTATCAAAAAAAAAATTGTGTTTTCAGATCGATCTGTTTCCACCAGCGCCAAAATTTTCCCTTTTGACCTGTTACCCAACACGTCTGTCCATTTAACCTCTGGTAAATAACCAAGATAGCAAGATGTTTACCTAGAAACAAAGTGCCAAGTGGTTCAGTAACTATATGATGTTGACCTGGAGCAAGAGTGAACCTACTTTCCGTTGGTACAGATTGCAAAATAAGATCCCATAACCTAATAGTGCCATCTGCCGAACATGTTGCAAATGCAACTCCACCGGTGCAACCTCTAGCAACACATGCAAGGGAAGGATCATGCATGTTTTCACATGAAAGATTCTTGATATCCCATATGCAGCCACTATGTGACACTAGCACACAACACTTGGTAGCCTGAACAAACACACCAATTCTTTATTGTACCAGGTTGTCATAACTAATAATTTATTGAATCGGGCCAGGAAAATAGTAAAGGAATCAAATGTATGGTTTCTAAAACTATCAAACCAAATATTGAGAATCACCTGCAATTTTCCATGAACGTTCCAAATATAGAGACTGTGATCTCTGTAAACCACCACTGCAATATAGAAGGCGTATAAAATTCTTGATTATCTTATTGGATACTCACATAATAAACATAGATAATATTCTTTTTCTCATATAATTTTTTAAACAAGAAAATACCAAGATAAAAGTTCATGATATTACCGAGCTTTTCTGACGTAGAGAACTGACAAGCTATTGCATCTGGAGAGGTATCTGTTGTATTCTTGCTTTCTTTGTCTTCACTATAATGTAAGCTTCCAGCATACTCAAGGGAACGAATGGTATACAGTTTCACCAGTCCATTGTTGCATGCACACGCAACGAAATCTTGTGATGCAGACAACGCATAGCCTTTTTCAACCTAATAGATGTATATAACAAATAGAAAGAACATCACATATTATAAGAAAACTTTACATAGCAAGATTGGAATTTAGTATTTACTCTCAGAATAATAATAGAAAAAAAGCTGACAAGATTCTTGATTAAGCTTCGACTTTTTATTGATAGCACGATATAGACATGTTGCATGAATATAGTGTTTAAAACAATAGAGTTCGAGAACAGCATGGAAATTACCTCTATATTTACTGATTGTGTAATTGTTAATCCACTTTGTAGAAGGCATAGAACACCTATAAAACAACGACATAAAATTCCTTACATACGCAAACACAAACTGTAGGGAATTGTGAACAAGGCAATCAAAAGTTCGAAACCATCTACCTGAATCTGTTAGTGCATAAATGGGTACAATTTCGTCACCCTTGCCACCAGCTAAATTCCCAAAAAATTTAAAGGGAGATGTAATAGCTATAAATGTACAGCCTTTGTGATGACCAAGATTAACAGTTTTTCCATGTATTGTTAGGGATACAGCCTCAGTTTTAGCTCGAGATTTAGTAGGCAATCCAACTGTCCATATCTTTAAATGCCTCTTTCCAGCTGTCAAAATGAGCTTTGCGTCTGCTGAAAAGCTAACTGATGCCACATCAGACAAAGATGAACATGCTTTCACCTTTTTTACTAGTATCCCACTTCGCCAATCCCATAGGCATAGAAATCCATCCTGAGGGGTTCCAATTGACACTAGATGTTTACCTGAATGTTTGAACAGAAAATATATAAGTCGCTGCAGTTAATAAACGAACATCATATTTCTAGGCTATTAAAAGAAAGATTAGAGAGGTAACTGAGGGTGTGCTTGGTTGTGGGTTTTAAGGGGTAAGGAATAGGAACGGTAATGATTAATGATGTTTGGTTTGTTGTAATGCAGTGAACCATTACCCACTATTAGGAAATACACCCTTTCTCACCATTTGGGGTAATGAACCGTAAGTGTGTAATGCCTATCATTACTCTATCTCTTTCTTCCTTCTTTCTCACCCTCTCAACCACATTGTCACTTCTCTCCTCACATTTAGCAAAGTTGGATCTCTTGTCATCATTCTTTATTTTCATTATTTGTCGCATTAATCAATTAAAAGCAACCATATTTTAGTATTTCACAGTAGAAGACAAAAACTAAAAAGAACCCTTGTATCTGCTTCATGTCTAATAAAGTATTGGATACCAAGAGCTCACAAAAAACAGCATATACGTATACTTTCCCATTCATTACTATGTGGCTATGTGTAGATAATATTGGTTAAAATCAAATTCGTATGTTGATGAAAGTGGTTTACAACAAATTTTGAGTAGTTTCATGACTTTTTCAGGAGAAGTGAGTTGGTTTTTGACATTATAACAGTAATACTCATTGCATTCCTAAGTATTATCATTACTATTCCATTTCCGTAATCCAAAACAAACCAAACCAAACACCCCCTGACTTGTTTCAACTAACCATCAGGCGAAAAAGCGATGCAAGCTACACCATATCGATGGCCTTTCAGTTCTGATACTGAAGCCAAAGTTGCAGAGTTCCACACTATTACGGCAGGTTGATGCCCCGACTGTGAATGAAGTAAGAAAGCAGAAAGATAGTATAAGTGATAGCTACAATTTCAGAAACTGCGAGATTACAAAACTACTGACTGGGAAAGATCACAGGCAGATTTTGCATTGTATGGGGATTGACGACATAGATGAATAAAATATTTTGAAGATCAAAAAATAGGGAAATGAATACAGTCCCTTAAGCTTTTATCGAAGAAATAAGCCAGACAACACTTGTAAACTCCGATCGTGCAAGTATAATTCTACAGATTGCGGGGCCATTAATAATTTCAAACTACGTAAAATCTTTACATCAGCAAAGTCTCTGATCCAAGTCTCTCTTAGTCACATTTGCAACAAGCATATCATTAGATGTTGCGTTAGTCCATCATATGCACCTCCAATATTACATACACAACAAAACATTACTGAGCCTTTCTCTAAGTCATTTACGCTTAACAACATATATACTCTAAAAATCAAATTAGCTACTGCTTGTAATGCCATTAAAAATCCACAGAAATCAACCATACATGTAGCTTCAAAGTTCGAACAATACATTTCAACTACATAAAACCGTATAGTTCTCTATTTTCACTTATTTCAAATTTAGCTACTCTACAATTTTACACGCAAATAGGTCACTAAACTTAAGGTCATTTGGTACAACTTAGTAACGAAAGTTCAATTGAGGGTATGTTTAGCGCGGAGCATATAGGAACGTTTAGCCTTTTTTTGATAAAAAAGCATGTTTGGCAACAAGCGGTTAAAACAAGCATTTACAGTCCTAAAACATAAATTCTAACACTACTTTTACTTCATTTTACACATTAAATAAAATTTAAAATTACAGCTACCATACCAAACATCTTTTCACTTATATTCCAGCCAGGGGCGGACTTACTTGAGAGGTTTGGGGGGGCGGGTGCCCTCCATGGTTCGTAAAAAAAAAATCGGTTTTTAGTGTAAAAAATATATTTTATTGACCATTTTATTAAAGTGCACCCCATCGCAAATTCAAATTGCCCCCCATCTCGAAGACAAACAATGTAAAAACCTTGTATCTATGTCTTTATTCTAGGGTGCACAACGACTTTTGTCAAAAGATTTTTTTTTGCCCCCCGTCTTTTAATTTCCTGGGTCCGCCACTGATTCCAGCTTAGGCACTATACTATATCACGCACAAAAACTAAGGTAAACCGTAAACAATTAAAAACGGCAGTCGATATCAAGCACAATGCTAAAAGATTAAACCTCTCCAGCCGCAATGTAACATCCATCTTTTGAAAGCGCAACACAAGTCAACGGCTTGGGCATCCGATCAGAAACCATCACATGTGATTGCGCCCCTATAACCACACCGTAAACCACCACAACACATCCTGCAACATACACAGCTTTCGTATCGAAAACGCTAGACGCTAATCCGTTAGCATTCGTCACAGTCAAACCTATAACTTCCTCCAGATCAAACTGCACATAACAGATAATAAACAAATTAAAAGCCCTAAGTATTTTTTATTTATATAAATTGGAGTAATTGATATGAATTAAGATGACTACCGTTGAGTAAGTGGTTTGTTGTGGTTTTTTGAGCTTACGATTTGGTTTCATTTTTATTATTTGATTTTGGGAGATGAAGAAGAAGATGAAATGAAGAAGCGGGAAATAAGTGTGAATCAAAGTAACTTATAAAAGTGTGTGTATTAATAATAAGAGTTTGAATTCAGATATTTTGGGATGTAACGTACAACTAATTCATTTATTTTTTCATTAAACCTTATTTTCAGTCATCTTTATAAAAATAAAATGTCTTGTAATAGCAGGGTTTTAAAGGCACGCCATGAAGCCGTTAAGGTCTCGCAAAGGCGTGAGGCGTGACCTCCACGTTACGCAATAGATCAATGCGTAGGCTTAAGGCGTGACGTGAAATGAGAAGTTGAAAAACGTGACAAGGCGTGATGGGTGGAGGCTTTTTTTAATTAAATTTCCACAAAATTCGTTTTTTATATAGAAATGAAAAAGATTACATGCATAGATAGTTTTTTAACTTTATTCCTTAGGTATGACACTTTTTGAAACTCAATATATTTGAAATATGATATAAATATAGAAATTTATAAATATTTTCATATTTTGTGCCGCTTTAAGTCACGTCTTAAAAAACGTCATGACTCGCCATGACTCCTAAGGCGTGAGGCTTGGCCATGCCGCCACGCCACACCTCACGCTATTTATAACCTTGTGTAATAGTAAATCATCGAGTGACAAAAAACACATAGTTGCAACTAAAATTCTTTTATCTTTCAGCAAACAGGCATATCGGTTTATTTTTGACGAATTTTTCTTTAGAGTTTTTCCTTAATTTGAAATTTTCGTCATGAAAAATTACATGTGATTTGTTATTTTAAAATTTACTAGTGATTTCACACATCACATGTGATTTTTCAATTTTAAAAATCATATGTGATTTGCAATTTTAAAAATCACATGTGAATTCACAAATCACATTTGATTTCATAAATCGCGTGCGGATTTTAAAATAACAAATCAAATGTATCACATGTGATTTTTTATGGCGAAAATTTTGACATTCACAGGAAAACTCGAAAAAAAGTTCGTCGTAAGTATATATAGAAGTGTCTCCTTTGTAGAAAGATGATTTAATTCTTACCGTGATGGTATCATTCGTTTTACCTAATGATTAACGGTTTATAAAAAAGATTAAAAGGAATAATTAAAATGGTATCTTATTTTTGATTAGAAAATTAATAAGACTAAACGTAATGCAACTGATGCGGGTTCCTAACCCAATGAATCTGATTAGTGTAAGACATACCCATTTTGTGTATGGTGCTTCCCTCGGGCCAGATTATGGTACACAAGATCTACTTTGGTTCAAATCTCCTAAGGGGATGAGTGTGATTTCATGGCAGCCCACTAGTCTGAGCCCTAAGTTAAGCCCATTGTCACAACCCGAAATTTTCAGAATTTTAAATTACTATTTTGCCCTTTGACTTTTTGGTTCCGACTTGACTTTTTGACTTTTGATCTTTTACGGTCGCATAAAAACGATTACCGTGTAGCCGGTAAATTTTTGAAACGTATTTAAATAATAAATCATAAATATTATTATAATCTCTCATTTACAAATTTATTTTTGATACTTATTTGACTTGAAAACGAGAAGATATATGTTATTCCTAAGTTGACTTATCAAAAACGACTCGTTAAATTACGTTTTCACGACTCGGACTCTAAAACAATTTGATGTAAAACGACATTCCGGACAACTTTTCAGTTTTACCCGAGACACGAAACCAAGCCGAAAATGACATAAATAGCCTCGCAAAGTTTTGAACACCGCACGCAACGCGTACTGACACAAGAATAATTAAATTTATATTTAATTAACACTTTTATTAAATAAAAATAGTTAATAAATTATTTAATGTTTTATTTCAAAAAAATTTGTTAAAAATGCAAAAATTCGAATTAAAGTTTTATTTTTACAAACAAAGCTTACCCGCGACACCCAATGATACCAAATAAATAATAATGATTTTAAATAAGTTTTATAAAAACATTTATAAAATAAGTCATGTAAATACTCAATTTTATAGGAAAAACTATTTGGAAAACAGTGGCGCAATTTTCGTAATCTGTATCAATCGTTAACTTACTAAAACAAGACCCGAACCAATATTTTACAAAGGTTTCCCCAAAAATTACAACTTCAGTCTCTAGGGGAAATATTTACAAAACTTACCCTAATCTATTATACACTTGACATTTCTTTTTAAAACTTTCTTGTATATAAATCAAAGAAACTAGGGTTTCATTTCATAATATCAAACCCTACACACATACATCTCCTCCTCTCTCTTTCTCTAGCGCCATCGCCGAATCCGGCCAACCTCTGGCCACCACTCCAGCCCTTACCGCCACCAGATCCAACCACCACCCTCATTTCCAAACCATCACCATCATCTTGCCATCTCTACCTTCGTGGCAGCCCACAACCGCCGTAACTTCGCCAACACCACCATCCGCCGGCTGCCACCCTCTCCACCTTCTTCATAACACCACCTCCATCTTTGTCGCATCTCATCACCACCATCCCCACTATGTCATAGCCGCTGCCATCATCACTCCACGTCATCTCTCACCTCCACAACCACCTGCCACCCACCATCTCAGTCACAAAAATAGGTGCGTTGGGTTTGGCAGATTCACCCACCAAGGGTGTGTTTGGGCTTTAGCACCACGAGTACGTTTGGTTTGTAAACGACCCACATCGGGTGCGTTTGGTTTTGAGTAGGGTGCGTTTTGGTCTTTATAACACCAGCAGGGTGCATCGGGTTTGGTGGTAGCACCGAAAGGGTGCGTTTGGCTTATCAGTTTCACTAGGGTGTGTTGATTTATATAAACCAATTAATAAATATTACAAGATTTAGTAATGAAACCGGATCAAAATGGTGATTAAAGTGGTTAAATAAACGTGTTATTGTTATTTTTGTTTTTATGTTTTTTTAGTCTTTCAGGTGTGTTTGTTTCGCTGTGTAACCAGCCAAACAGGGCGTTTGGTTTGGCAGTTAACACCCGAACCAGGGTGTTTGGTTTTGCAGTCATGGGTGCGTTTGGATCTGGGTCTAACAAGCCCATAAGGGTGCGTTTGGGGCAGCAGCCCCAATAAGGGGTGTGTTTGGTTATACTTGTTTTTGGTTAATTATTTAAGTTTGTTTGAGGTATTTGCAACACGGGTTGATTAAAAAGTGGAAAACGTTGAATTTTATAAAAAAAATGAGAAACGTGATATAAACGAATAGGTCATGCCGAATTTTATAAAAAATTCTATACTTAGTAATTTATCACTTAGATTCTATTATCTTAAAAACCCCATAAAATGGCAAAGTTATATAGTTTTAAGATTATTTATTTGTAATAATACAATAAATCGGTAAATAAACGAAAACTATACTTTTATAAACAAGACAACTAGTTTAGTTAAAACGCATAACAAAATATTAAATTATAAAATATTATTTTATAATTCCCGACTATAACTTTTGTAAAGTCTTTAAAAACGTCATCTATTTAATTCGTAACTTTAAAACGTGTGTTTACCTTATGCAAGCACTCTTTATTTATTTAGTTAAGTGATTTTCGAAAACGTGTCGAATTATATTGTTACGATTATTTTTCTTACGCTTCTTATATAATACTTGTAAAGTATTATACATTGCGATTTATTCTTTTGGTTGTTTGTCTTTATTATATAATTCACCATATGAATTATATAATTGTTTCTTTTTCATATGTAATATATACGGAATATATTACATACTTTGCGTTTTATTTTCAGTGTATTTTATTTAACCAACCACCAAACTCTTACAACTTGTAATCCAAATCCCTTATCAACGTGTCGCGTTGATGTACTCATCTATCAGAAAACCCCAATTCATCATCTTAAGCTAGTGGGATTTAGCTGTTAAGTTAAGCTGCATCTTCTTGGTCGAGCCGTTCCGTTCTCCGTTTGTGCTGTGCTTATTATTTGCATTTCCGCTAGTTGCTCTGCAACATCAAGGTGAGTTCATAGCCCCACGTTTTACTTGTTTTACATATACTTTACTACTTTTAGGGTGAGAAACATGCTCATTTACAAACTCGTTTATATGTTGATTACAAACTCGTTGCATGATTGATATCACACTCGCTTTTACTTATGGATTTAAGTACTTTAAGATTTTATGAAAACGTTGATTACTTTTTTTACATTGGACACAGTGTTTTCTGGTAGCGTTTTCCTGTTTAGGTGTTGCCTAAGTTTGCTTACAAACGCCACAACCGCCAAATTATCATGAACTGTTATCTCTTGACGGGAGACCTAACGATTGAGGGAGCGCGAGTGAATAAATAATCTATTAGTACTCATGTACCTATTCGGTGAATAACGCTCACTCTTATTTTCGAGTTTCCAAGAACATAACGGATTAATGTCATGTCGAATGTATTTTATGGTGGTCTTTGGGTGTTGGACACTAGTAAAGGGCAGGAATACTATGTGACAGGATTAATATGCCATGTTGATTATTAGCTTTGTGACAGAGCTTAGCGTAACAGTAAAATACATTTTAGTGATTGATGTATCTGTTTAAAATATGTCGCATGTGTTTTGACTCTTGTGGTCCACACTACTTTGGTTGAACATTTCCAATTACTAAACACTTTTCATAATACTTTGAGTGAAGCTGTATTCACTAAACGTTTTAATCCTCATAAATGTTTTACTTAAACCTATGAATTCACTCAACTTTATGTTGACCGTTTTAGCATGTTTTTCTCAGGTGATTAGCTTTGGACTTCTTGACGTGCTATGTGGAGTCTACGTGCAATATGATACCCTATTTCAAGAATTATCAAATTATCATACTCGTTGTCTTTTTAAAAAACATAAATTTTGCTTCCACTATCTTTTATAACTAAATTATACTTCCGCTACATTTCACTTATGTTTCCGCAAATGTTTAATTTCTTTTAAATCTTTTAAAACTTATATATTTTTAAATAATGCAACGAGTTATGATTTTCAAAACGTCCATTAGTGATCGTTCTCTTGTGCCTTGTGTTCGAAGTATGATGAAGTCACGCCCTCGGACACGTATTCCGTCTAGGCCCCGTCTGGGGGTATGACAGATTGGTATCAGAGCCAAGGTTATAGAGAACCAGATAGAATATCTAGGTAGAATATCTAGGTCTGGTCTATAACCAGTATGTGATCCTTACGTGCTTTTATGTGTGCCTTATACATGTTTTTGCTATGAGCTTACGCTTATCTCTACTCTGCGATTATCTTTTCTCTGCGATTAACTTTTCTTTGCGGTTATCTCTTCTCCGCGGTTTACGTTCGCCTTACGTTTATTCCTATATTTACTTATATGTAAGTTGTCTATATAAATATTAAACATTTCTAAGACATTGTGGATGACACAATGGTCTTTAAAATTTGTCTAAGACATTGTGAGCGATACAATGGTCTCGAACTTATTATTCATAATCTTATACAATATCGTATTACGCGAAACCCGACACGGTTATGTTTACATGGAATTATGTATGAATCTAAGTTTCACAAGTCTTGTATGGGCGGGACTTGTAACTGGAGGTTTAATATGGTAATTGCTATGTAAACTTGTTCATAAAGATCTTTACTTATTTACTTTAACTGTATACTCATCAATTATTTTGAACTCTATGTCGATCTTCCCTAATTGCTTTACTCCCTGTCTTCGAAGACGAGTTTTAGACACTCGTCCCATACTCATTAGAGTGCCTACACCGTATTTTCATCCACCACCTTAAAGATTTTGTGAGTAAGCGTATTGCATCAGAAATTATTAAGTAGGCTAATTTATAATCTCTTTATTTGAAAGGATTAGGATGCCTCTTCATTTAAATAAATAAATTGTATAAATTAGTCTATACTTATTCATTTATTCGACTTATTTCATTTCCTTTACCCCGTTCGATTTTGAAGTAAATACCGACGACAAGACAAGGAATGAATACCACAAGGATCGAGTGTATGGTAACCCAACGAAGTGCTAATGCTATTGAAGCTAATACTGTTTATGACGAAAGAATCCACATGGATCGCGACTAAATGGATTAGGTCGTACGTTAGGAAACCAAGGTAGTAAGGAATGCCAACAACAAAATAAATGACAAAAGGCCGTGAGAGCTTACATTGCTAAACCAAATTACAAGGACAGATATGTAGCAAAATTTCCCTTCTACTACAAACGTAAGTTGCACTATACTGCACTGTGAAGTGCAAAAACTACAAGACTGTTGGCCGTGTGAGTAGAAATTGTAGGACACCCATTTTGATATTCAACTTAGAGGCCGCAGTGGCAAATTAGAATTCTGGACCGTGTAAACCGTATTTAGGAGATTAAAAACTCGTTGGGGGCTCTAACGCCGTCAAAGATAACGCTGATGTTTAAGAAGAGATTTTTCCTTATCTAGTGAAACCTAAGTAGACTTAGACTGTAATCTCTAAGAGTTTTGCACTAGTACTTACCTGCGAATTTCGTGTATTGTATGGATTTTCCTAAATCATTTGTTCAATTTGTGTCATGACGATTTTGCCAGTTACACTTCAATTCTTTAGTAAATATAAGTAAGCTAGTCCTTTACCGTCTTACAACCCATTTCACTATTATTATGTAAACTGTCTTATTGTTATTAACTAACTGGATGGTATCCTATGAACTATTTTAGTGTCGTCTTATAAACATAGTTGTTGTCGCGTTATGAACTATTTTACACCAGTTTACAAACCGTTTGCTGATAGCTTCTTGTTTATTTTAACACCTTATAAACTATTTTGATATCATTCCATGAACCGTTTTGTCAACATTTTATAATTATCCTACTATTACCTCATAACTTATTTGACTATCAATTAATGAACTAACTCGTTTCCATCTTATAACCTATTTTACGGTTAATTATAAACTCTTTTGCTACCCTATTATAAATTATTTTGCAGTTATCTTACAAACTATTTCCGTGTCACCTCATGAATTATTTCGTTGTCATTTATAAACTATTTCGCTGTCAATTTATGAAATATGTCGTCAACATCTTATGAACTACTTCGTGTCTTTTATAAACCATTACGTTGCCACTTTATAAACTATTGGGTTGTCAACTCGTAAACCATTTGTTACCATTACATTATAAACCGTCACGTAACTTTCTCGTAAACTATTTTGTTATCACCTCATAAAACATTTCCTGTTATCTTACAAAATACCTTGTGTCACCTTGTTTTCATTACCACGAACTGTTTTGCTACCTTATAAACTATATCGTTTATACCGTATAAGATTTTTTTTTAACATAACATTAGTTTGACGAAATGAGCATTTTATCGTTAGTTCCTAAATTATGCATAGCCTGATCACCTATGTATAATTCAGGAAGGACCATGCTATGCTGAGAGTAGTCACCATAAAATTTTGTCAAAATCATACCTTTATGTTCCATCTCTATTTTTTTTCTTTTTCTTTATTTTTTTTCCTTCCCCTACATTGTCAACGAGATTATATTGTACTTGTGTTTTATGTAATATTTTGCTGCGTATTCATAGTCGTGTCGTCAGTATTCGCATACCGTAACGTCATAACTAAGTACTTTTCTTTAACCTAGCAATGTGAAACCCACAACCCTTACCGAGAGACTAAATCATGCTTCCTGTAGTCATGGAAATTACAGATTGAAAGGTTCTAGAATGTAATGAGCATATCACTCTAATTGGATTATAACCAAATAGAACTAGAAGATTTTCTTCAATATACTATAAACTTTTATAGAGATAGAATCACGTGACATTATGAGATCCCTCAGTACCGACAAAACCTAAGATGGATCCTTCAGGATGTACAAGGACACCGAAGAATTACAAGCTCCCCGTTACCCGTTTACCTAGTATAGACATCTATTTCGATCAACTGCGAGGATGTAGCGTCTACTCGAAAATCGACCTAAGGCTAGCTACCATCAACTAAAAGTTCATGAGAAGAACAACTCGACACACGACCTAAAGATTTGGGAACACTACCGATATGACATGAGTATGAACTCGAACCCGATAATCACCGGAATCCGTTAAAAAGATCTAGAAACGCGATCGTGTCTTACCATTCAGCAGAACCTTAAGACCTCACTTGAACTACCTTATCTCATTCTTAAAATTTTTACTCTTGCCGTTACAAAACCTTGCGATCATGAACTGTTTGTGGAGCTAACCGACTTGTGCGCTTTTGAGCTAATGGATTTGATTTATCCTCGAACTAACGACTGAGTACGATATTTCGCCACGTATCACCTGAGCTCTTTCGTGAGCTCCTACCATTTGTTGACCTTTATTTTGGGGATATTGTTTCTTGAAATGTCCATTCTCCGCATTTCGTCACCGTTTGTTATAGCTATTATTGCTGTGTATTCTTATAACTATACTTTTGATTCGCGACTCCATGTGTTTGTGCTATGAGTTTCAAATTATTAAAATGAATAATTATTTTAATAAAGATTTTGATAATTTCGGATATATAAATTATTCTTGTTAAGAGGTTGTGAGATTTGTGAGTTACAACAAAGATGGCGATAAGGTTAGGCTTGAATTATAGTGAATTTTGTTGATTGGTTGTGGCGTAAAAGAAATTTTGGATAGTTTGGAAAATACGACAGCGTTAAGTCAAGTTTTATGGTCAAGTCCATGGTGATTTATAAAATAAAGTTTGTTGGTCCCGATTTTAAATGAGGGTAAACGGATGTTTAAAAATGTTTCAAAAGGTTTATTAAGTGCCGAAAGTCTTTGAAAATATTCGTAGAGCTTCTTAATATCAAAACGAAGGTTTAGGAATTTTCTAAAAATGATAAGTCGTTGCCGATGTCATATCGAAATAATAGCAATTTTATGTATATATTTAGCAGCAAAGGATTCAGGTTAAACGCTAGGGTTACAATAGTTCATTTTGGAAATAGGAAACGATTAAATTAGGGGATACTATTAACTCCCCGATTTTTTTTTCTAAAATGGAAAACTTTCTATAAATAGTAACTTTTCGTAAGAACGTCGTAACATCTTCATAAATTTAACGAGTTCGTAAAGACACATTTTGTTGACTAAACTAAAGCACAAACATATATGGTTGTCTATTTCCTTATTAAACGTTGTGTGCAACGTTTCGTTATTATTATTATTTCTCGTTCTACGGCGCGTCTATTTATTAAGTTGCGGTTAGAGCCGTTCGATTATACTTTAATTCGCACCGTCTGCTTATGGTGTGTTGAGCCATGATTCATCCTCGTACTTCCTAAGTAAGTTGAATACTTACATTCATTAGCCTCGTCCGATATTAATCGTCGAACCTTACAGATACCAGAAACCCGACTCCGCCTTTAAACATTTAAAACTTTATACAAACATACTCACGCGCCTACACTTTCTCCTTTGATGTTTTCACTATCAAGAGACTTCCTTTATAACGCGTTTATATCAACCACAAAACTTATAATGATATTTTTCTAAAATACTCATTTAAATGGTGTAGGATCCCGATCTACACTTTCTATGCCGAACCACACGGATCGAATCAAGAAAATAAGAAAGAGAGGTGATGGTGTAGAGAGAGAGAGAAGAGAGAGAAATGAGAGAAAAAGAAAGATTTAGAAAATAGATATTATGAGATTAGATTTGAGATTAGATATTTTCATCTATATATATATATACCCCTACACATTTAATGTGACGCGAGGGATATTTAACTAGGACTCGGGCTTGGGTTTTGTTTGGGATTAAACCCGAAACATATACAATATTAGATTAACTATCGAGCCCGATTCCCGATATTATCCTATTACAACATTAACTAATTAAAGACCGAAGCTCCATCGTAGAGTGACCGAACTTCCTTGTTCGACTCAATAAATTAAGGCTAACAATCTCCCCCGATAGTGAGGTCTTAAACACGGGTTAACGAGCTTCCTTTATTTGATCTCATTAAAATTAAGGCTAACAATCTCCCCCGAAGTGAGTTCATTGATGACACTCCTTTATGAGATCAGTGAGATTGCTTTTGTCGTTTAAGCTCGAGTGTTCTTGGTCTTTGTCTTTGTTGTAAGCTTATTCCTCATGCTTTGCGGATATTGATCTTTGAGCCTTTGTCATTGTCCTTTATCGTCTTTATGCCATCTTGCGATCTTGTGTCTTTGACAAAACATGCTCATTCTTTGCATTATCTTGAATGCTTCAAATAGAAGTTAGCGGAAAAGTCTTTGTCTTTAAATCTTGAGCTTTCTGATAGATTGTTTTTCGTAGATTGAGCATTTGAATGCGATTGGTGTCTGCCTGTTACCACCCTGTTGACCTGCAGTTTAGTTATAGTAATAAAACGAGAAAATTGATTGAAAATCAATCGACGTGTCCACTCGTTAAAGATAGTTTTTGTAACACATCGTGATTGCCTTTTCTCATTACTTTTTTATTTTTCGTGTCATGTTTTTTTTATCAAAATTCATCAACCGTCAATTCATTTACTGGACCAAATCGATATCCAGTTGTCACAAGTTTGATTCATATAGAATTCGCAAGTCACCTACAAGAGCTTGTTTTGATGCTGGCTCAAGCAGGATTTCCTTCTTCATTGTGAATACATTAGGTATCACTCGGATGTTTCTGGCAATTATCATAATGATATTCGCGTAGGATCTTGATACAGCTTTGTGAACTTGAATGATTGTTCAACAATTGTGTTTAAATGGAATGTGTCCCTAACGAGGATTTTGATTGATCTCTTGGCTCTAGACTCGATTAGTGCATTTTGGTTTTAGTACTCGGAGGCTGGAGATATTGCACCTATTACAATATCAAAATCTCGGGTGTGATGTCAATAGATACGTGTGTATCTCAGTGACAAAATTGAGACAAGTTTTTTGTTGAGAGAAATTCGAATGGCTGAGACAGGGTTGGCATTGCATCACTGGGTCCATGATGTCATTTTCAAAGCAGCAAATCAACTTGTGATTTGACAGCTTGATATGTATTTACCGGTTTCTGCTTAAGGTTGTGTGGGGGCTTCTTTCTTTGACCCTTTATCCATACATTTATTTTTCATTCTTTCAACGCTTCAATGCTTACCAAGACGTCATTACTAACACCGTGATGTGATTGTTCCCGTGTTAGCTCAATCTTAGTCGGCATTATTCCTATATACTTTCATCTCCAATCATACCTAAAGACTGCTATGTCTAACTTTGGATTATCCTTGGGTAGATCTCTGGTTCTCGGTTGGATAAAAAATTTTTGGTTTGATTCCTAACCTAACCACCTTATGACTTCAGATGCGTAGATACATTAAGATGTTGTTGGGTATATGATCGAGCCATTAAAACCTTTTCTTACTGTTCAGCAACATTGAGTGAATTAGTTCATATTTTAATTACACTTTTCTTCCCCTTATTTTAAAATAATACAACACTTTAGTTTTTGAAATACCTTGTTAGTAAAATATGTCTTGAAAATTTTGTGGGGAGAAAATATGGTCAGTATGAATGGTTTTGGAACATTTTGATAATGTTGTGAATACATAGACATGGTCATTGTTGATGTATCCAAGAAAATTAAAACTTTGTGTTTTGAGAAAAATCCCCTCAAAATAAGACAATGAAAAAATTGTTTTTGTCTTTTGAAAAACATTGTGAGGGTTTGGAGTGTTGAACACACTATTTTGAAGATTATGAATTGTCATCAAGAAATTCTTTGAAAAATTGTGTTCAGGCTTTTTGAAAAAACAGATTTTATAGGACTTCTCTTCTAACGGTAAGGGTGAAGCGCACGGAACGTACAACTTTCCTTTTTCTTGAGCTAAAAACATTGAAATGTCTTGTATGAACAGCTCTAGACCGGAGAAACGTTAATGTTCTCGTTGTGAGGATATGATTAAACCTTCCTTTATTTGAAGTCCGGGGGTTATGTACTGACCTATTTGCACATAAGCCATTAGAAATTAGAAATGACATGTTTTGAAACTATTTAAACTCTCGCTGAACTTCATTTTACACACCCGTGTCAATGGTTAATCACATTTCTAAGCACGTAAATGGTTATCGATTACAGAGAATGTCTGTAGAAGGAATCTTTGGAAATTTTCTGATTTTGAATTTTATATCTACATGTTGTCCTCAGCATTGCTATATGATGGTGGAATAGTAATTCCACCTCTTGTCGTGAGTAGCTGTCTTGACATGCTAGAGGAACAACTTTTGGAACCAGCTTTGAACTTGACGGTTCATTGCTGTGGTCTTGAATTCCGAGTTCTGAACGGTTATGATCAGAAGTCATTTGATGAAGAACGAGGCCTGAACTGATGTGAACAGACATCATTGCCATGAAGACCGAGGCTTGATCTGCTGCGATCAAACGTCTTTTGAACATTGAGGAACGGGGCCTGAAGTGTTATTTTCAGCAGACACCATTTGACATTGACGACCGAGGCTTGAACTGCTGTGTTCAAACGTCATTTGATGATCATCAGATCAAAATTCCTTGAAGCCCTGTTTTCTGAGATATCTGTCTTTTCCGCAACCAAACTCTGAGTCCTTCCTTTATAGGATTGAACGATGTACCTGTACTTAAGAGAGTACCTGCACTGACATCAAGAGCTTGTTCGCTTTCACATTGGTTAGTGATATCTTCTTTTGAACCATTTGGGGGTTCACTGTCAACCTTATTTGTGCTAAAGGCGAATATCTTTCCAGTAGGAACCCATCTAAGACCAATTGTCTTGAAAATTCTACCCGTTGGTTTCCACCTAAGACAAGATCTAGGATTCATTGTTTTCTCAGGGACAGTGGTAGTCTTTTTGTTTGAGAACCTATGTCCTGTGGGGATCTGTCTTTCTGGTTTCTTAGATGCACTTGACTTTTCTACGGGCATATATCTCTTTGTTGTCTTATGGGATTTTGCATCCTTATTCTGTGCAGAGGCACGAGGATTTAACCTTGAGAGGTATTCTAAGACGCATTCATCATGATTTGCACTGTAAAGGCACTTTTTGCATGTAGGACATTGCAAGTCATTGAACTTCAAGAAAGGCTTTTGTTTCCTATGTTCTCCTAAGTGAACATCTTTGTTTGAAACCGACTTCTCATTGATGCTTGAATTCTTGGTTTTGATTTGCAAACCATTAGCAGTGTTTGGGTAATCTTAGCAATGGTTCAATCATAACTCAGGTTTTCCTATTCAACTTCTTGTCTTTATGAAGTTGTGCACTTTTCTTGACCTTTCTTTGGTAGTATGTTTGTTACCTGTAATTTGAGCTTACTTTTTACCTTGGTGACTGATGTTGACACTGAGTGGGGCAAATTCATTGAGGGGTAAGTGCAATCACATTGGTGTTTCGAACTGCTTGTTTTCTAATCTGAGGCAATTTGCTTGAGTGACTTTTTTAAACATAACCATCCGACACCATTCTAGTTTTATTAAACCGACTGTTCTTCGTTGTTGTGAAAACTTCTCATTTCAGGATAATTTGGAAAAAGGAGTCGTTTCCTAAAACTGATGGTTTTGGAATTGTTGAGCATTTGGTTGTCGAACACAGTATGGTTTTTAAACTGAGTTTCCAAAGACTTTCCTTTGCCTGTTCTACGATGGTTTCTTTAACTCACTTATGGCTTATGTTCTTTGTTTGCATTTTGAGCTTTCAAATCTGTATTTCTTGATATTGTTCACGTTCTTTTCGAAATACATTGATCAGTTTTTTTGCAAATTAGTTGTTTTTAATCTGTTCTTTTACAATGTTGTAAAGGAAAGTTCAAGAGAAAATTAAGTGTGTTACTAGTTTAGCAAAACTCTTATTAAAAGCTTATTATGAAACTTCGTTATTTAAAACAGTTAGTTTGCTTTTTGACAGCTTTTAGTGCAAGAAATTCACATTCTTTGACTTTATGAAGATACAAGCATTGTAATTCAGTATTAGTATTTAAATCGACAGAGAATGCAAATACGGAACATGTAAACATACTTTTGTTTAGACACACACTCTTCGAGAAGTAGATCATATATGTTTGAAAAATCAGCCTTTTCTGATTCAAGTTCGTCAATCTCCTTTCATGCATTTCTCTTTTTAGTTCATGAACAAAACAATGACTGTCCAGTATAGTTTTGTCTGAAAGAGGCATTAATAAGGTTTGATCAAAAACTTCCATTTCTTAGCAGTTGGGTTAGGAAATGCACTATTAGTATGATTAGACCAAGTTTGTTTACAAATTGTTCTAAAATGATTGAAGTTGTTTGTCATTTCGTTATAAACTTGTCTACTTTTACTAATGGATTTAGAAACGGGTAGAAAGGACACGTTTTTAGCAATGTTTGGTTTTGTTCTGTTAAACGTTTTTCTCCACATTGTCTTCCTAACTTCTTTAGCGCATTCCAACTGATCAAGATAGGTTTTGGATGGTGGTTTGAAATGTTGAATAAAGACTGTTTTGATATGTGTAATATATGGTTCACTGTGTCTTATCTAATTTTTATTCTCACTCTCCTTTTCAGAGTCACTGGCTCTTCCACATTGGGGCAAAATCGTTTGCAGGGATAGAAGTATCACTATAGGATCTAGACAAACGAGGTTTTCGATTGAGCTATCTTGAGGTACTTTGATTGGAAAAGTTTTGATCTACCATTTATACGTTTGCACATTTGGGTGCTATCATGTGAATGGTCTGAATTGTCTGATTTGCGTTTATAAAGAATTTCATTTAAAAACTTTAGTTGTTTGTCCCATTACAACATCGTTGTCTTTGTTCTTTTCCTTCCTTAACTTTAAATCCGAAATATCCTTTCTTTTCTCTTCTGAGTTGACCTTCAAATTGTGGACTAGTTAACAGACTATTTTTGACTGTCATAGTGTTTCTGATGACAAATAAATTTCATAGGTTTTAGTTTTTAACCCTCTTTTATGTAAAGTCTTTAAAGAGCTAATAGTCATAGAGTTTCATTTAACTTTTGTTTGAAAGTATTTTATAATCAATCGTTTTAGGTTAATTAAGGGGCGTTTTTTTGTACTTCTCAGCTCAGGTCTGTTTGGTTTGAAGTGCAATCAAGAGATAACTATACCACTGCTAGTAGCCTCCCCCAGGAGCCATACTAGAATCATCATGGTTAGTTTTGCCACTCCTTCAGTTCTTTTGAGTTAATGATGCGTTTACTTTCCTTTAATTGTTTAATATACCGTTTTGCTTTTCCTCCGTTATCAAGGTCAAAACTTAACATTAATTTAGCAAGCGTCAGCACGCTCATCAAAACACATTCAGAAGCATTTTGATCACCCTGATTTCATTAGTAAATATATTTGTGGAATCGAATGTACATTGCTATCATCCTTCTCCAAAACATATGTGTCGTTAATGGGATTCAGGGTGGCTCAGAATGTCGTCTCTATATTGGCAAACCACATCATTTTCATCATGGTTTTGTACCTTGTTCAATGCTGACTTGTAGAACTGGATTCTTTCAGGTGAGACCTCCTGATTCTTATGCCATGTAACTGTTTTAATGTGCCTTCCTATTTCTGTTTATCAATTCTCATCTGATACATCCCACTGCTTGTTTTATCTCCTGAACTTGCACTGATGATTGAACCTTTGAAACCTTGCACTGTTAATCTGCACTGTCTTTTAACTCAACTTTTTCAACGTCATCTTAAGCTCTTGTCATGACTTGCTCTTTTCTATTATACATTGCTCATGGAGTTCCATGTTCTGGATGATTCGTTTCCTTGAATGTTTGAGTGTCATTTTAGTGTAAGCTCTGAAGTTTTCTTTACTTCTCGATCTGGATGGAAATGGATCTTGAATAAATATCGAGAGGCTTTATACATGTCTGAAGTTAAAGAACCTTTCATAAACTGGTACTTTGATTACAAATTAGATCGGATTTGGAATCCATTCGTGATGTGTTTCATGCATTGAGAAGTGTTTCTAAGTTATTAATGTGTTGAGATAAACTGGGGGATAAAAAAAAAAAAAAAAACTTGAAGGTTCTGACTCTATACCAAAGAAGTTGTGCAAAAGCTTGTTGATACAATATACTCTGTCTTTCGAGAAGTTGAGTGGTTGATTTAAGTGCATTTAATTTGTTCAAGGAGTTTTCTTTGAAAATCTTTGCTTGCATCTGCAGTTTCTGTATCTCTGGTTCCTCTAACACTGAACCCGAAGATGAAGTATTCTTTGTTTCCATTTTATCGTGAATTATGAAGTGTAAAAGATTTGTTGGATCTTAAGTGGATGTGATTGTTGTTGTTGTGGAAAACTATTTTACGGGATTTTACAAGTCTTGACTAAACCGAGAAAATACAAGAGTATTTCGCGGGATTTTACTAAATCAAGAAAACCGTAAAAATAGAATTATTGTTGAAATCGTTGTTGTCGTTGAAGAACTTGAACTTTTGTAAACGATTTGTGAGCTAAAACGATGAACGGTGCACGAATTTTGAGCTTGAAATGATTAACGGTTGATCAAAACTCAAATAAGGACAAACGGTGCACAAACGATTCACTTTAAAGGGCTAACGGGCTGTTTTGAAGCGATAGGGACTAACGGTGAAAAGTTATTTTCAACTAGAAGGACTTCTTTTCAAGGAAGGACGAATGGTGCAATTGTAGTAACATGTGAGGGGCTGCATGTGCCAATTGCCAAAAGTTGGTAATTAATAACCAAAATTTCCCTCCATTTTTTTCTTTCGTCTTTCTTTGAAGATTTATAAAAATTCACCGATTATGAATTTGATCTCGCGGAGTCGTACGGTTATCGTCGGTAAAAACCAAATATACCACGTTGATCGAAATGATGTCACGAACACGATGATATAAGTCTTAAGTCCCGTCGTTTAACGTCACTCGAAACCGAAAAACCGAAAATTTGTTAAAACGTGAAGATTTTGTTCTCGTTCGGTTCCTTCTAGCTTTACTAGTTCGGTGGTTTAAATCTTTGAAATGTTACTCGTTCGGTGCAACTTAAAAAGACGTTTTCCACTCGTTCGGTTCTAAAGTTTTCCACTCGTTCGGTTCTATAGAAAAGAACTCGTTCGGTCCTTCAAAAATTTTGCTCGTTCGGTCCAAAAGAGAATGCACTCGTTCGGTGATCTTTGGAATGTTACTCGATCGGTTAACCTCAAAAAGTTGCTCGTTCGGTCCTTGAGATTTTTCACTTGTTCGGTTGTTGCTGTCGTCCTTGTGTCTTCTCGTAGCAGCCAATGAGGTGGAGGAAAAAAAACTAAAAGTTTGACGCAAAGAGGCAAAAAAACAAAAGAAAAACGAGGCAACTATATCATTTCAAACTTGAAAACAAAAGAAGAAAGAAAGAAAGAAGGAAAAAAAAACGTGTAATAGAGCCCAAAGTAGAGATTTACAATATTAACAAAAAATATGACGAGAGAAACTTAAACAAGCTCACAACAACAAAAACCACGAAACCCACCCGAGGCGACTGATACCAACTGTAGGAACCCGTCTAACACTTCATATGTCGAACCACACGGATCGAATCAAGAAAATAAGAAAGAGAGGTGATGGTGTAGAGAGAGAGAAGAGAGAGAGATGAGAGAAAAAAAAAGATGTATTAGAAAAAAAGATATTTTTGAGATTAGATATTTTCATATGAGAAAATATCTATATATATATACCCCTACACATTTAATGTGACGCGAGGGATATTTAACTAGGACTCGGGCTCGGGTTTTGCTTGGGATTAAACCCGAAACATATACAAGATTAGATTAACTATCGAGCCCGATTCCCGATATTATACTATTACAACATTAACTAATTAAATGACCGAGACTCGTACACGTAATGAACGAACTTCCTGTTCGGCTCAATATTTTGAGGCTAACACATAGGATCTTCATAACAAGTACCAAAGCTCTTCAAGATCTCAATTTCGTAGAAAGACCAATCCATTGTTTCACTATGTATCGTAACAAACTGCTTATGCCAAGCTAGGGCCTTATCATTTTTGTTCATCCTCTACCTCATCCACTTTGAAGAACTATTGGTATCCAAACAACCACCCTTTTACATCATCTCAAGAGAATCGTGGGAACTCCAACTTAGTCATTCTTGTGAACTGCATTTTCCTACTGGATCCTTCCTCATTATCGAGTTTTTAGATTTTAGTTGTGAAATACTAGTGTTGAACTAACATGCTATCATAACCACTAGCAATAGTGTGCATAGTCTGATTCAATTGAGAGATTGATTCGTGCACACCATTGAGTGAACAATTGATCATTTCAGTAACCATATCCCTCACATTATCATCCATATTGTTTGAACTTGATCCAAAATTAGTGTTTCTAGTCAAAACCACCATTCTCTTAAGTGTGAGTAACCACCACAACTACCAATTAGCACAAGTACTACCCAATCACACAAGAATTGACACAATAATTAACTACAAAATGTCACTTAACACTCCAAGAAATAAAGTGGCTATAATTGTTCAAGCACAATACACACCTATAAGATGAATGAATCAGTTAAATTGACAGTTAAATTCGTAGACAATCAAACGTATTGTTAACAATCATTTAAACCAATTCACTAATTACCAGTTTAACAATCTAATAAAGATTCAACAATTTCACCCGGAAAATAACAAACTCGTCGAAAAACTAACAAAATTGATTAGAAAAAATTACATCTTTGCCAAGAAGGTAGCTCATATACCAATTGATATGATTCTATAGATTATAGAATCTTGAGTTAAAAGATGGAATCTTAATGAAGAGAATAAGATTTGGACCTTAGATTTCCATGAATGATTATTGAATCAAACAGTTACAAGTTGAGAGAGATTACAAATCGTAACTAATGAAATTGGAGAACAATGTATTTAAAAGGGTGTTGCGCTTAGCGGGAAAAGCTGTTGGAGTACAAGACACGTGCACCTCACATGTTCTAGTTATTATACTAGACACACGCACCTCACGTGCGAACGATTAGTTCCTACTTAGCTCACATCATTAAGATAACAAAAGGAATCAATTTTAACAGTCACATCCAACACTCTTACTATAACATACTTAGGGTCCGTTTGGTACGATGCGGGATTTGAATTGGGATTAGGATTAGGGTTAGGATTTGGATTTGGTTTTGGTTTTGATTTAAATATTATTTGTTTTAAAAAAAATAAATATATATTTTAAAATAAAATATTGTTATTATAAAATAAAAATATAATAGATTAATAATAAATGAAAAAAAGAGAAAGAGAGAATAGGATGAGAGGACTCAAAAAAAAATTGATAATGTCAGAAAAAGAAGATGGCTAGACTGAATTTCTAGATGGTATAATATTTGGCTTGAGTCCTACCTTAAAATCTAAAAAAAATCACCAAACGAGATTTTATACCTTTCAAGCCAAGCCAACAGTATCAACCCTCCCAAACAAACACGTACTTAAATTTATTTTCATCACCTGTATGAAAAGCTTTTTGAACATGTATATTAATAGTAGACTTATGTTCATGATATGAAAATATTTAAAACTTAACCATGTTATTAATTGTACAAATCTTTTAAAATAAAAATTATAGTCGATGCCCTTATCACCGTAAAAAAACGTGTCTTCAATAAGTAGAACTTACCATGTTACCAAATTAGTCACTTTCACAACCCAAAACAAAACTCAACAAAAACCCAAACTCAAACTCTTTCTTCACTTCACTTCTCTCTCATCCTACGCCGGAAAAATATCACCCACCATCGCCGTCACCGGAAAATTTACAATTTTTAATCTATAATCTAAATCACCTCAAATGCTTCATGGGTTTTGTTAAACACTCGATTTTATCTATGGTTCTTTCATAAAAAGTCAAAAAAATACATGGGTTTTCTTATAGATTCAGTTTTTAGTTATTTTTTATAAAAAAAGTTAGAAAAAATTACCTTCTATAACTGTTTGATGATAATTCACTAATTTGAGTTGATATAATTTGTGGGTCTTGTTAAAGACTCAGTTCTTAATACTATTTATAAATAAGTTTTGGGTGGTTATGATGGAAGGAACAAGTAGTAGTAGTAGATCAGTAGCATTAGAAATTGATTTAAATGAGGCTCCACTTCCTTCACCACGTGAGCATCACAGGTGTGGTTCATGTGGTGAAGTTGAAGGATCAATGGTGGTTTGTGGTGATTGTGGGAGAAGGTTTCATGTTGAGTGTTTAGGTGTTAGGGAAGAAGGTAAAGCTTGGAAGTGTTTTGAGTGTTTGAGTGAGGGTCGAAGTGGTCGAAGGGTGTCGCGGGGCGGTGGAGGTGGTTCGGGGTTGTTTGATATGAATGCGTCTCCTCCTCGAGAAGTGGATGGTGGTGAGGAGGGGGTTTTCGTGAATTCGGAGCTTGTGTTAGCTGCTAGCTTTCCTAAGTATGCTTTCTTGACCTAGGTTTATGCTTAAGGTTTTTTAATTGAACAATGCGTTATATGATTGTTTGTTTTTATAACTGAGGTTATTTAATTGCTTTTATGTATGAATGATGGATAATTTTGGTGTAACGGGGTGTTTGTTTAAGCTTTAATGTGCGGGTTATGGGCTTATTTAACTCTTGAAAAGCTAATAAGCTCAATTATTTTGGCTTATCGAGCTTATGAACTTAAATAAGCCACAAGGTCAAATTTATAAGCTTATAAGTCACAAACTGTGAGCTTATTAGTTTTTCATAAGTTCAGTAAGCCCATAAGCCGCACAAACAAGCTTAGACAAAAACCCCCTAAATGGTAAGAAAAATGTAACATTTTCCTAGGTTAAACTTTTAACTTCGTCAACTTCAATTCTTTAATAATATTGCCATATATTTTTTTTGTTCTTTATGTAATTTAGGGTTTAAGGAATCAGAATTAAAGAATAGAATCTGAAGTTTCCGAATGCATATATATGCCAAGCTGTTTAGGTAAAAACAGCCAGACTACCTAAGTAGGGTCTCTCGCTGATTTTATTGAAGACATACATTTATGTTTATGCCAAATATTTTTTACTTGAACAATGTATAACTGACTGTTAGTAATGAATATATATTAAATCGACGGGTTTTTTTGGGGTGAATGATCTTTAGTTTTGTTGTGGATGGCAAGAATTCATTTTACTGTTTCTCTATACCTAGAATATGTTTCACAAAATTCAAATATTTGATAGTTTTTCATATGTTATTCGTTTTGTTTATTTAATTTAGGGTTTGAGTAACACGGTCATTTGATTTAATGTTTCATAGTAATTTACATATTTGCCTTTTTTTTTGTTGAGAAATGTAGCATATTTGGGTCTCAGTGTCTTACTATGACATGTCTTTAGGTATTGTTTATCTTGGTGCCATATATCCTGCCATGACCAAAGTTTATTTGTGATATTTACATTGCCTAAGAAGCATATGTCTATCTACTTTGTGTTATTATTTTGCATCATTATATTATTAGAGCTATATCTATCTTTGACATTGATGTTTTCATCTTGCATTTGTAATTTACTACATCTTTTGGTTTCTAGAATACAGGATTTGAGGCGTAACCCGTTTCTTGGATTTTTAACTTCTCCAATGGCCCATCCAAATATGAGGTTCACAGGGAGCGGGTTTCCACCTCAAAGCAGCATGACACGGTTTGCACACATAAATCTTGAAACCGTGACACAAAAAGGCAATATGGTGTATCTGCAAGCACTTAAAGACTACATATCTGAAAAACGAGGTGTACTTGGAGATGGATGGCGTGTTAAATTTGAATTTTCAGAAAGCAATTGTAAAACTTCTGCACTTTACTTCGCCCCAGATGGAACTAGATTCGATTCAATGCCAGAAGTTGCTCATTATCTTGGTTTGATATCCTTTGAAACAGAAGATAAGAATAGTGGCATCATATTACTACAGAAAGGTTCACATTCTACTAAAAGAACAAAGGACAAGAAGGTTAATAATCTCAAAGAGCATAAGAATATGTTGCGTAACGCTGGAAACGCAATAGAAGTGGACTCTATGGCTAACGGGTCAAACTCGTATCAGGATGGTTTTCCAGTTCAGTTTGAAGATTTCTTTGTTACATCAGTTGGCAAAATTGACCCGAGGGTTTCATTCTACAATACTGGTCAAATCTGGCCCGTAGGTTATAGATCTATCTGGCATGACAGATATTCGGGGTCCATTTTCATATTTGATGTTTTAGATGGTGGTGACTCTGGCCCGATTTTTAGAGTACATAGGTACCCTTGTACTAAACATTCAATTCCCTACGCTTCAAAAGTGCTCTGCGCAACGAATGTTGATTCCGCTGTTGATGGAACATTTCTTGACGATGATGATGTTACAAACATCCCCATGATGTTTACAGAAAATAGTCCACCATCACATCTAGATGATGATAAAATAACAAGCTGTTTGACTCCAGAACCCGACATTAATCTTGAAAAAGCTCAGCACAACGATTGCAAACTTGATGTGATCGGTGATTTTTTGGTGGAGGAGCGATCTTTATCGTCTGTGTGGCAGAAAGCTGTAGAAACGCTACTAAAGGCATGCCATGAAGCATATACAAATAAAAAAAGTCTGAATTTTTGTTGTAACCATCGTGTCAATGAAGAATATCTTGGCGCATCATACAATTTTGATACATTAGGGAAGTTTTGTTATCTATCTGGTCCGATCAACAAAATCCCGGATAAAATACTGACAGTAGATGAGCTTGAAGCTTCTTGTGTAGTGCTGCGAAAATGGTTAGAACTCGACAGATTCGGTTTAGAGGCAGAATTCGTTCAAGAACTCATAGAACAGCTTCCTGGGATTACTGCATGTTCCAAGTATAAATCATTGAATGCAAGATCTCAAAGCTCGACTTCCCAAACTGTCAGCAACGGGTTCTTTATGGCTATAAGTAAAGAGGGTTTACAACACGACGCTGTGTCAAATAGTCTCACGAGTACACACAAAAGACCGAATCCACCTGGCAGAACAGTTAACTCAAACCTTCCTCCTCATTTGATGGGTGACGTTCTTCAGGTAATATATTTTTATAAAAGTGGCAGTTCCGACCATTTATCAAAATGGGTCAGCTGGGGTTAATGTTGTCTGCATGAGTAAAAAAGAATACCTGACTAAAAATAAACGGGTCAAAAGTTGCCCAAGGTTTATTCAAATTTTTACAACCTTCTAAATCCTATTATTAAAATAGTTTTTGGAATCATGTATGATAAGTTAGCTATCCTCATAACAAATGGACAAAAACTTTTGGCATTTTTGGTGCTTGGAAAAAATTAACCATTTTTATCCCTTATATTACCCAGAGAGTCAGCACATTCCAACACCTGCTGGTTTTTAAATTTATTAGTGAAAAGTGATTTTTTTTTAGTTCTATGCCTGAAGTTGCTATTTCATTTCGTGTAGACCTATGAGATCTGCTTGCGTTTTTACGAAGTTCTGGGCTTGGAGGCACCGGTCTCTAGACAAGTGCTGGAGCAGGAGTTGTCGAATCCATGGGTTGAAGATTTAAAGCCAGTGACGAGATCTACGAATGATTTTCAGAAGAATGTGATTATAAACACCTGTGCACCTGCCATGCCAGATTGCAATGCCTCCATTGCTGGTGACGATTCTATAATTGATCTAGCAGAAGAATACGAAGAATACGAGGGAGATGGTTCTCGAGCAGAAGCAGCTAGCAGATGTACAGGTGTTGAACTGGCAAAATTTCACATGACGTTACTGAAGGTGATATTAGAAGAAGTGTTGGCAAAAGTTAAGGAAATTTTCTATCCATTTGGTAGTTTGGAGTCGAAGTCAAGAAGAGGGAGGAAGAAAGATGTCGAGGTTGAGAAAATAAATCTTGATATGTTCCCCGTGAATGAATTTACTTGGCCTGAAGTAGCCAGGAGATTAATTTTGGTTGCATTATGCTTGGACGGCAACCTTGAATCTTCGGAGGTCATGACTCGTGAGTGTGATAAACTGTTTCAATGCTTGTATGGTGATGGTGGCACAGTTTGCGGTTCACTTACAGGAGTGGCTGCAATGGAGGCTGATGCCATGGTAAGATGGATCTATTTTTCTTAGTAACACGTCACAATGGTTTGTAAACACTTGTGTATGCTATGGTAACTTTTAACACGCTCTACGCGTTTTCTTTTTAGCTAAAGCTTTCTACTTGAATTAGCAATTAGCAATTAAATATAACCTAATATGAAGATAATTTCTGTTATCTTCAGGTTTTAGCCGAAGCTTCCAAGAAAATATTTTCTTCCGTGAACAGTAAAGTTGGTGACTTTATCATAGATCAGAAAGATATAGAGACAGGAGACTGTGTCAAAGAGACAAATGTAATTAATGTCGACATCCCTGATTGGGCTCAGGCTCTAGAACCTGCAAGAAAGTTACCAACTAATGTGGGGGCAAGAATCAGGAGATGCATTAATGAAGCTTTGGACAGGAATCCACCCGAATGGGCAAAAAAAATGCTGGAGCACTCCATCAGCAAAGAAGTCTATAAGGGAAATGCGTCTGGACCCACAAAGGTGGTTTATTTTTGCTTATTATTTTTCAGATTATTGATCTTCCTTTATTTTAGTATTTTACGACTGACTAATTGAAACTGAAACAGAGAGCTGTTATATCGGTTCTGGAGAAAGTGAGAGCCGAACATCCTCAACAACCGAAGCCCGTTGAGAAGAAAGAAAAGGAAAAAACTGGTGTGAAAACACTGTCTGATGCTGTTATGAAACGGTGTCGCGTGGTGTTGAGAACTGTTGCTAATGCTGACGAAGACCGAATTTTTTTCAATCTTTTGTCAAGACCTGTTTTGAAACCAAATGATCCTGATGACGCGGGCGTCCTTGGGTATCCAACAATGGTTTCCCGCCCATTGGACTTTAGGACAATTGACCTTAGACTGGCTGCAGGCTTCTATATTTCACATGAATCTTTCATTGAGGATGTTCATGAGGTATCCCTTGATCGTTCATCATATTATGACTCCTATAAATTTTATTTTTTATGTTTTACAAATTAAATTGCTAAAATTGTTTAAGTGAACTTAATGACGCTTGTGATGCCTTCTCTGACATGGATGGTCTTTTCTTAGGTTTGGCACAACTTGCGAATAGCTTATCGTGACAGCCCTGATTACATTGAGTTGATTGACGAACTAACAGAAAATTTTGAAGAATTGTATAAAGAAGAGGTCAGTTAGGATCCTTGTGGCTTCTATCCTTTTTTTTCTGCTATTAATTCATTAATTACAAAATTCACAATTATACTTTATACCATTTTCTAATCTGCTATAATGTCGGAATGTTCTATTTTTACTTCTATTGATGCCGTTTCTTCTTTTTGTTTGGCGTTAAAATGGTAACATGTAAAAAGGGTACATGTCAAAATGGGTAAGTTTTTGTTCGGGTTAATGGGTTATAACAGTTTGGGCTGGGTTAGCCAAAGCATTATTTCCCAAATTTCTGAACCTTTTTTTCTATAAATAATCAGTGTCAATTATGATTACAAAAATAGTAATATTCCTGTATTAATAAAAATGTTAAATGAAAAGGTTTGTGAAATTCTGATGCATCAAAAATACAATATGTGAAACTTTTGACCCTTGTTTTTACAAATTTATTTTTATTTTACCAGTTTGACTACGTTATTCATTAATAAATGGGTCAAAATGGCCTACTTATCTACCAGAACTTCCCATTTAACAAATGCATTATGTGGGTCTCATTGACTTGTCTAGAGAATAGAGATTGTACCCACGAAATACTGAAGTTGGTATACGAGTAGACTTTATATTCTATGATATATTTGACTAAAATATGCACATGTACTACTTTAGGTGCTTGACCTCATCAGCAAATTTATGGATAGTGGTAACAGTTTTGATTCATCAAGCGAAGAAGGAAAGAAAGAGTTAAGCTCTCTTGCACTTGAAACAAGTGAGGGCCCACTTCCCGCTGCACCATGGGAGGATGGTGTATGCAAAGTATGTGGAATGGATAAAAACGATGATAATGTATTATTGTGTGATAAATGTGATTCTGAGTACCATACATATTGCTTAGACCCTCCACTCCCAAGGATTCCCGATGGAAATTGGTATTGCCCTTCCTGCATGTCATGCCAACCTATCTTACCTATCTTACAAGATGAGCGCTGTGGGACCCGGGCTTTATCTCGCTTGCGCCGTAAGAGGAAATTTCAGAAAGAGTTCACTCGACATCTTTTGGAGAAATTGGCCCCGTTAGCTGATACAATGGAGTTGATGGAGTACTGGGAATTAGGCATTGAAGAGGTAATCCTAACTCATTATTTATATCACTTTTATGTATTTTAAGCAGTTAAATGCGCTTAGGTTGACTTTTGATCCTTTGCATTTGACCGTCTTTGCATCTTTAGCTAAAGTCCTAAAATTACCCAAATCAACTTTTTTAAGGAGATGGGCTGAAATTGCTTCTAGTATTTTTTTTTAATGTATTTTATCAGTGCTAATGTTATCTTGTTAACTTTATAACCTTTATTTTCTTAGTCTGATGAAGATTGTTACCTTCTTCATGTCCTGTAAATATTTTTTGTTTATTACAACGATTTCAATTGCTCATTATTGTTTCTGTTTATTTAGCACATGGTCAAACAACTTGCTACAACTATCTCAGAGTGATTTCTTTGTGTATAAAGTCTCTACCTATTTGCTTTGCAGAGAGTTTTTCTTTTCAAATTCTTATGTGACGAGGCTTTGAATTCGGGGGTTGTTCGAAACCACCTTGGTTCCGAGTCTGATTCTGCTGATTTAGAAAAGCAACTGCGGAAGCTCTACAAAGAACTGAAAATTCAAAGTAAAAAGGAAGAATTTTTATCTTCAAATTTAGCGAAAGAAGTTGAAGACACTCCTATGCAAAATGAAGAAGATGAAGAAAATAGTCATACGGGCCTGGAGCAAGAGTCTGTTTCCGAAGTCAAGAATTCGGTTACTTCTATACAGGAAAAGATTTCAACTCTAGAATCGAGAATAGCAAAACCCGTTGTTCGAAGAGACTATATAGGTAGGGATTTAGTTGGAAGATTTTACTGGATCTTTAACAGCCCGGATAGGGTTGTTGTGTCGGGCCCACCTAGTAAAAGAAAAGCATATTCATCCGCCTCATCCAGTTTCTTGTCGAGATTAAAAGAATATGAAATGACTGAAATGTACCCATCTGATGGCTCTTTATGGACTTGCTATGAATCCGATGCAGAAATTCACGAGCTCATTGGCTGGCTAAGAGATGACGACACAAGAGAAAAAGATTTAAAAGAGGCCCTCAAACATTGGTTATCGAATAGAGTAAATGATGATAATACCCCTCAACCCGCTCAAGGTAATCACGTGACTTCATCTGGCTATGTCACCAAGGCAAGAGCAGTACTGGAAACAAAGTTTGGTTCTTTTGTGAAGAAGCAGGGACGCAAGGGTAAAATGGTCAATATGCGGAACTGGTACCGGTGTGATTGTTTAGAATTAGTGGCGTCTACTCGACACCATTGTCCCTCATGCCACTTAACTTTTCTAACTAACGAGGAGCTAGAAAGTCATAATGGTGGAAAATGTGAAAATCGTCAAGAAGTTGAACGCCCTTCAAAACGCAAAAAAGTTCTTCCGTTGGTCAAACAGCCGCCATTGACAGCTGCTCGCTATGATGAAACCGATTCACCATTCAGTTTTGAAGAGATCCGGGCAAAGTTTTGCACTCGAAATTCTCTTAGAGAAGAAGTTAAAGATATTGGGCTTATCGGGTCAAACGGAATTCCATCATTTGTTAATGGCGGATCAACAGATATTAAGCCATTGGAAAAACAAAATACAAACGAGACACCATCTAAGGCTGACCGATCAAAACCCAAGGGTACAAGTGGAAAATCATCACTGAAGAACCGAACTCCAGTCCGTATCTGTCAATCCTCTTTGAAGCCGTTAACAGGCAGGATTCTCGAAATCTTTCTCCGTCTTAAAACCAATTTATTCGATATTGAAACTGCACTTCCAAAAGAAGCTTTTAGACCTTCAAGAGGAGGCTTGGACCATATACGTGCTTGGCGTGCTTTTGTAAAATCAGCACAATCAATTTACGACGTAAGTTCTTATCTACTCTCTTAATTTCATGAGTAATCTACATAAATAGTCAAATATTATTGAGGAGGGATGATTTCTGTGACTTCTGTAATTTACTATTATATTATTTAACTTGACACATGATTTATGTTTTCAGATGGTACAAGCAACAATTATGTTAGAAGACATGATTAAAACCGAGCACCTGAAAAAAGAATGGTGGTATTGGTCATCACCCGCAACCGCTGCCAAAATTTCCAACCTTTCAGCTCTTGCCCTACGAATATACGCTCTTGATGCAGCCATTTATTACGACAAACCACAAACATCCAATGTGGAGCCCACAGAACCCGTAACACCTAAAGCTTCCAAGTCAGAAAAGAAGACTTCCGAAAAGTCAAATGCAAAAGAATCTTCTGAAAAGCCAATCCCGAAAAATAATCTAAGGTCAAGCAGCTCACCCGTCACTGATTCAAAATCTCCTGAGCCTTCAAGACCTAAAACCAGATCAAATAAGAGAATGAGGGATTCTGACAGTTAAAAGTAGTTAGATTTCATGGGTTTGGCCCCGTAAAGTTGTACAAAAACTAAAACGGAACACCTGTAGTTTTGTGTTGTACATGTATATTTGTTTGTTTGTGGTTTGTTTTGCTGATTGAAAAAACAAGAACTGACGTATCTTGATTCCATTTGGGAACAGATTATAGGATATAATAGGATTCTGTTTTTTTATCAAGTTTTCCGATGTTTACATTTGGTTTGAATACTTGGTGGAAATGTGCAAGAACAAATGATATGAGAGAAGGTTTTATTGTCGTGTTATATCACTTTATGAGAATATTATACTATATAAGATTTGTTGAAGTTGGCTTCTCGGGCTGGTATTGTTGTGAAGCCGCCGGGTGGGAAAGGTGGCGGGAGGTAGGGGGACGGCCTGGGAGTATTATGGAGCTGCGGCTCGAGCCGAGCTGTTGGCTTAGAGGATTAAAAAGATGAGGTTGTCACGGTTCATGTTGTTCTCTGTTAGTGGTTAGGTTTGTTGTATGATGTACATCTGTTTTCCATTATCAATCCAAAAATATCTACAATAGCAGTTCATTTCGTTGGTCACTAATTTCTCTCTATACACACACGGGTTGTTTAACTAAAGTGGTTTAGATTTGAGGGAGTGGTGAGCGTTTAGGGTTTCGATGTTTCAAAAACCGATAAGGAGGTTTAATTGCCACCTGATTCGTTAATGCATGGCATTTTTGTCTTTTTTTAGTTTGTGGATTTGTGTTTTTGTGTTTGTGTTTGTTTGAGCTTTCTGATAAGTCTGATACGTGATCATACGTGCTGATTTTATATGGTTTTCTACAAGTTGTGTTTTATTTGCATGTCATGATATTTCGATTTTTTTACTTTGCATGCTATTAATAGATTTCTTGGATATGTGAATATGTTTCTTTAGGCTTTGTGATATCTTTTAAGATCTGATTTCTCGTCAGAAGTGTTGATTTTGTATGGTTTGTATAATTTGTGGTTATAAATGCTTCGTGATATCCTTTAGAGACTTATATGTGTTCGCGAGTGTTGATTTTATAGTTGCTTAAAGCTATGTTTTGTTTGGGTGTCATGGTGTTTTGAGTTATCATTTTTTTATAACTGGTTAAGGCTGTGTTTTATTTGCTTGTCATGATGTTTCGAGTTTCCTTTTTTTTGCTGTGCACAATGGTAGGATGGCTGGGTGCGAGATTGACTCGGCTCCTCAACCATTATTATCACAGCAAAAGTGATAAGGAATTTGCGGATGTGTGTTTGCATTTTTTCTATACGAATGTCGTCAGTGCGGCTTCGTTTTCGTAAACCTACATCCGTTTTTGATTGGTTGTGATCATAAGTGTATAAGCTGTGTTTTACTTGGTCGTGTCAAAATGGAAGGGTGTCTTCATGACGGCCTGATGTATTTTTCGTCATGTCTTTGAATTTTGTCTACATTATCTGTGTAAAATTTGTGGTTATTAGTGTTGCTTTCGAGAATGTTGTTTTGCTGCGCAAAATGAAATGATGCTTGAGGGTCAAATTGGTTTTCCTTAGCAACCTTTATCATTGCTTCTAAGAAAATCACAGTCGTTTGTACCCATTGTAGTCTGGGTATAATCATACTGCTATAAGCTGTGTTTTATTTGCATGTGGCAAGATGGAAGGGTATCTCGATCACGGTATGATGTATTTTTCGTGATGGCTCCAAATCCCCACTTATATTTATGTCACCTGAGTTGTAAGTGCCGATTTTGTATGTGCTACGACCTGTATTTTATTTGGCTGTGATGCTATTTCACGATTGTTGTTTTGCAGTGCGAAGTAGATGGATGGTTGGGCCCGAGATTCACTCTGCTTAGCAACCTCTATGATCGCAATTGAAAACAGGTGTCAAACATGAAACGAACCCCAAAAATTAAGTGGTGGCTTTGTGGAAAGCCGGCTAACAAAAACATCGGTAAGCGTGAATGTTTCTTCTTTTTAATCCTCTTAGCCGGCGGCTAGGATCGAATATGTGAGTTAACGGAAATCTCATATATTTTCATAGCATGGAAAAAGTTAGGGTTTGGTTTGATGAAAATACGTATCTATGTTTCTTCTAAATAGCCCAAAATGACTGTGTTTTCAAACAATTTTGTAACGGCGCTTATTGTATAAAAGGGTGATGTAAGAGACTGTGATGATAGAGTTTAAATGCCTTTTATTGACTTCGGACCAAAGTGAGATTATCGGCATCTTGGCAGGGCAACTTCCTAAGTTTGCAGCCATGGCTGATTTATCCTCTTTTTTCGATTGTTTACAAATCTGAGCCTCATCAAATGACGCCTTTTTTATTGCATACGATTTTTTGAGTTACCCTTTTATGCAAAGAACATGTCTAATTTGAATAGAACTTGCTTTGCTGTGATGAGCCGGTACTAGTGCGATGTCTCCGGTTAGGAGGGTAGCTGTTGGGAGAATGATGGATCAGGTGTGTTGTGCAGCCATGCCTTCATCCTGCGCGGTTCAAACGCCGGGAAGAACCTAGCCGTTGGTTAAGAGGATTAAAAAGATAGTGATCGGTTTTATAGTTATTTGCGCGTCGTCGTTTTGGACAGATCGCATTTGTTTTGACCTGTTGTGATCTCTGATTTCATGAGTGTTGTTTTGCTGTGTAGGAAGGACGGTTGAGTGCGAAACTGATTTGCCTCAACAACCTCTATTATCGCAGCAAAGACACAGATTAATCTGGCTCAACTTTATTTTTCTTTTGAAAAGCGATGTCGTGTGTCGTTGGTTTGGACACATCACAGTCGTTAGGGACCGTCGTGGTTTGGGTATTATCGTATGTGCTAAAAGCTGTGTTTTATTGCATGTGCCAAAATGGAAGGGTGTCTTGATCACAGTCTGATGTATCTGTCATGATATGTTTTAAATTTGTTTGTATGATCTACGTATAAGCTGTGGTCATAAGTGCTTATTTCGTAAGTGATCTTTTGTTGCAAAAAATGGAAAGACCTGAGACATGAACTAATATGACTCAAGTCATAAGTGCCAATTTCGTAAGTTTTGTAACTTGTATTTTATTTGACTGTGATGGTGTTTCAGGTTTGTTGTTTAGTTCCGTGAAATGACGTCGCTAGAGCGCTAAAGACGAGTCGGGTTTTGACCCCGCCGTTTACTTATATGTCCATGTACCAAAGGCTGCTAAATCTTTGAGTTGGTTGCATACTTAATATCTGGTGTCCGTTATTAACATAACGGAAATCTCATATAGTTTTGCTGTCCGAAAAAAGTTAGGGCTTGGGCTTGATGAAAATACGTATCTGTGTCGCTTCAAAATAACCAAAAACAAATGTGGTTTCAAACAACTTCTTTGTTGGAATATGTCTAAGTATAAATTAATATATGTCCGGATTATTTATTCGAGCCTACGGGGACGCACGCGTTAATACGTAAAACAATTAAAGAATATATTAAATGTAATATATTTATGTGATAAGCATAACTTATGTTAAATAGTTAAAGTAAATATTTAATGAGTTATTAATATGGCATTTAAGGAAAAAGAAAGTAACGGTTTTCCTTTTAATTGGTCATAAACCCCTATTAAGGAGGTGAGAGGGGTTTCCTTGCAAGCACAAGGAATTTAGCCTATAAATAGAGGTTAAGGGGATTCATTGTTGAGAGACCTTGAAAAACATAATCCCTAAATCTCTCTCCATCTCTTTTGTTTATTCGATCGACCAAAAACTCAAAAGGGTTTTCGGTTCTTGTGTTGGTTCGATCCAAGGGGAAAAACCACAAGGGTTTCAATCGTTGATTTCTACGAGAACGTGGTGGTTTTATTGCTTATCACTACTAGTACTAGCATACTTAATTGTTTGCTAAAGAACGTATTGTGTGTGTTGAAGTACAGGGATTATATTTTGATCCTATTGGTTACGCGTGGTGTTATACATACTCGTATAAAAAGTACACATCTCGAATCTTGTTAATTGTGAATTCTATACGTGTTTACTTTCCGCTGCGTACTCGTGTTTAATGGTTAATTAGATTTAAAATCCCAACAGTGGCACCACGAGCCATCGTGAAGAATTTGTAGTTACAAGTAATTAAAATTTGACAAAAATTAGGGTTCTTGATTAATTTTTAAGCCCTTTGGGCGTTTTTATGCATAAAGATTCAATCTTTATATATAAGTTGCAATCTTTATTGATTATAAAATTAATTAGACGAATTCTAGGTTGTATGAAATTTTATATGATTAAAACTTGATGAGTTTAATTGTTAATTGATCGGTTTTATACTCTTTATTAATTGTTAATGCGGTGTCCATGATAAATCCATGCAAATTTATCATGGATCGATATGTGATATAATATTATTAACTGTTAATGGTTTTATGCAAATATGATGATCAAGAATTTAAAACATAGACATTAAATTTAATTGGTAAGATCTACGATTTTAAAAGCTAGGGAAGACCTTAGCTAAGACTTAATGGGGCCTAAAGTTGTTTAAATTTTATGTGCTATGTGGTATATACTTGTATATGGCTTACGCAATCGATTATATCGATGTATGTGGCCGGAATCATTGGATGATGTAGCCTTATATGAATATATACATGTTTTAATTATTAGATAATAAGGATCATAATTGATATTTGCATAACTTAATTGTTAAGTGTTGTTATTTGAATAATTGTTATGTGAATTAGTTTTATGTTTATATTGTTTTTATTTTAAGTATTGGACTTGTGAGAAAATAAAAGGGCTTTTCAAAAATAAATATAAACATGATTAATTATTATGAAATCAGATTTATTATGGACTATTTATAGTTCATAATGTGTTTTCAAAATTAAAGTTTTATTATGAGTGGTTAAAACTGGACGCTATGGACTCATGTGAAGTACGGCTCATCCACTAGAACAAACTATAAGAGAAGTTTAAGGAGGATTTTCCTAAAGATTTCAGGTTTTTAATAAGCTTCGCGCTGACCTGTTTCTCCGCTTCTTTGTGCGTTCGATTGGAGTTACCGTGAACCATGGTATGTCTCTACAGTGTCATTATTTGACCATTCTTTAATCTTTAAGTTTGAAAACACGTTGAATCGTCAATTTTAAAAGGTAACACTATTTATACAATAGATGTATAGAAAATGAGTGATACCGTAATAAGTTACTTAATTGAGTAAAGTATTTATTAAAATCTATGATACGAAGATGTATGCATGCTTCTTCGTACATATTTGTCACGACAAATAAAATACCATTTTTTAAATAAGTTATTGCCATCCAATTCGTAAAAACACTTGGATGCTTCGTGAGACGTTAGTGTTACACAATCACGGTTTTTGATTGGACGACTTAATCGGTTTATAAGTGAGACCTTAAATCGAG
>BQNB010008485.1:0-49176 GCA_026074375.1 Tanacetum coccineum
ATGGTGATCAAACAGGAAAAGGATTATCGATCGAAATCAAAACCCTAACCTAATGACACGTCGAACCCAATACCACAAGATTGAAGGACTCGAATAAGAAAATAATCTCAATAATCAAATGTTATTCAGTGATTGGTGATCAAACAGGAATAGGATCAATGATTGAATAAACAAGGATTTGAAAAATCCTAATGGGTATGAGATATTTCGAATCATTATACAATAAAGTGCATATTGTGATTAATTTTTTATGATATTTGGAGTGCGTGGAAAACAATTTATTCGGTTACTGATTGAAAAAGGGTTTGGTTTTGTTTGTTGGGTTTTGTCCGATTCTAAGCACCAATGGGAAGCCATAGTTTAATTTTCTTGATAGCATTGTAAGATTTTAGTTGTGTTTCGTGTTTGATTAAAGTGATTTAATTATTGATATTGCGTGTATTATGATTATTGCTAGATGATTCAAGTGCGGAAAATATTGAAAGTGTGTTTAGTCATTGACCAAAGTTTGATGGTTTTGGTATAATTATGTAGACTAGTTAAGCGTATTTTGATAGTCGAATTATGTCAAAAATGTCATTTTCGAAGGTTTTGGGTTGACCTTGTTTAACCAGAAAGTACTTGACCGTAGCGCGTCGAGAAATTTTTGAAATTTATTTTTGATAATGTTAAGTGATAGTGTTCGCCCTAAGCTCTGTTTCGCTAGGTGGATCGACACGTAACTCTTAATAACGAACGTTTTACGACCGAGTCAAGTTTGGTTATTTTAGGGGTAAAAAGTCAACTACGAAGTTTGACTTTTGAAAGTCAAACTTACGTAAACTTTTGAATAAAGTCTATAATGAGCAAAGGGTTTGTAATATTAGTTAATGATGATGGAAATAGAAGAGATTGTCGGATTATTATTATCCGTTTCTTTCCAGGTAACTTTCGAGAAATTGGAAACTTTATGGAAACTGTCGTAACATTGTTAAGTGCGTCAAATAGTGTGCAATGTTTGTGTTGCGTCGCACTTGGATATTGTAGTATATGAATTATCATATACGTTAAATATATCATATCTACTATATATATATATTATTATATATATATATATATTATATATATATATATATATATTATATATATATATAGAGGAGAAGAGGAGAAGAGAGAGTGAGAGTTAGGATCAAATAAGTAGTTTTCTTAAAATAAGAAGGATAAGAAGTAACTTTAACGCTATACGAGTAGTGCATCGACTTAAATTAGATGCAGCTTCTATAATTTAAATGCTATTATAATGCATCATAATGTGTTTTCTAGCTTTTAATTAGATGCATATACATATTTTAGATGCATTTCATGATTTCTCTTATTTTTTGGTTCCTCTACATGTGCTCAAATCATAAAAATCAATTTGCACCATCTACACATCAAATTAACTTTTGAAACTCTTTATGGTTCATCTAGATGAATAGAAAATTCATATATGAAATTCGTTACGTACTCAAATGTGTGGTTTTAGTCACTTCTCACCACTTCTTATTTTAATTTTAGACTTTCTCCACTGGATCCTCTAACTCATATATATATATATTATATATATATATATATATATCTAATATATATATAGAATTATAAATATACTTTTTATATATAGTTATATATTATATAATATATATATATAGATTTTATAAAGCATAGTATTTTAACTGAATGATTTAATACGCTACGCGCGCGCAGTCACGTACCGCTATATATGTATTACATAGGTCGCGGTTAGGACGTGAAGCTATTTGCGCTTGTTGATTTGATTGATTTGGATCTTTTGCTTAAGGTGAGTTCATAGCCTCGCATTTAAATCTTTTAATTGTTTTTAAACCCGCGAGGGGGATGCATGTTTGTTTTATAAAATCGAACACATATGATTTTATGGTATGTTGGACCCGATTACGAGATTGTTTCCGCATAAGTAGCTATTGTCGAAGTCCCTTATTTCATGAACCGTTAATTGCCTTGTAAGGTGAACGCTAATGCATTAAATAGATCTATTGGGTTTGACAACCCTGTCCGGGGTTTGAATCCTTGTGACCACCCTGTCAAACGGACATTTTGTATTTAGAAAGTAGTAGGTATATGACAATAATACCTTGTTTTGGGGCACACTAACATATGAAATGCCATATGTATTGTTAACGTTCGGTGTCATGAGCTTATTGCGTGAAAGAAAAGAAGTTGCTATACATTGCATTCGTTGCATTGTTTTTCCCGAGAACTAATTATGTGTTCAAAGATTATTGCTTATTAATTATTTTAAACTCTATGAATTTCACTCAACATTGTTGTTGACATTTTAAACATGTTTTATCCCAGGTAACCAAGGATGAAGGCAACGATGGCGTGGAGGTGCCGTGCGTGTGATGGATTTGATGAAAGACCACGTGTGTGTTCCTTGTCTTTCAAAAACAATGTCTTGTGTTGTTCTAAAACAATGTCTTTAATTTGAAACAATAGTTTTTCAAATGTTGTAATGGTTGTGGTTGCAATTTTGTGGGGACCTAAACGCGTTTTAACTCTGATTAATAATGGAACACATGTTTGTTAAACGTCTCTTTTGGGTCATTTTCTATTATCTTGGTGAATGGTGCTATTTAGTAACATCTAAATTGCTAATTCCACTGCATAATCCAATGTCCGTTGGATGAGGGTGTTACATCTCTAGCTCCTCTCCTTTATTCTTCTAGCTTTTGTATGATTACTACTTAGCAAGCATTGCATCTAACAGGGTCAATTACAGTTTTGTGGATACTATGGATGTCAGTATCCAAGCTTTTGAGAGGAGGACTATGGCTGCCATAGAGGTGGTCAACTTAAGGGTTATTTATCAGCCTGATGTTCGAAGATAGGAGAGCGAGGAGTTCTATACACAACATTAGGATGTACAGAGAGATTGTGCTGCTCTACGTGATGAGGTGGATACATTGAGGAGGTACCTTTCTTCCCTGTATACTACTCATGAGCAGGAGAGAGTTGAGGCCCGTCAGGCTTTAGATAGGTCTGAGGCCCACAACATGGCTTTGGAGGCACGGATTGCATTTTTAAAGACTCGGCGTATCGCCACGAGTGGCAGCGTCAGGACGCCAATGATTATGTGACTAGAGCCATCATGCGTATCCAGGCACTAGAGGCTAGAGCACGCGTTGATACTTTGGAGGACAATGGTAGTAGTGCCTAGATTTACATTTCTATCATATCATAGCTATCATGTTAGCCTGTTAAGTTTTTATGGGTTACTCCCAACGAGTAGGCTGTAAGGATCTTTCGTTCATCATCTAGCTATCTTGTATGGCATGCTAAGTATTATGGGTCACCCCAGATAGCATTGCCTTAGGTCAGTATTTTCATTTTTGTATCTCATTTGTGACCAAGATCTATCTTATCTATATCGAATTTATTACGAATGAATGTCGATTTATTTACATCATTGTTGATTTCACTTCAGTTGTATATTTCACTGTGTGTTGTGATATCATTTTATTTATTATGCATATGTCATGTCGCGTTTATGATTGTTTGAAATCTAACGTGTATTATATTTCTTGTGATTTTAAAGAAAATGCCACCAAAGAAAAGAATCGCCACAAAAACAACGACCACCACACCTATGATCGATGCTCAACTTAAGGCACTAATTGTCCAGGGCGTTGCTGATGCATTGGCAGAACGTGATGCAGACAGAAGCAAGAATGGCGATGACAGCCATGATTCAGGAACTGGCAGAAGAAGACAAGTACCTCCTACTCGTGAGTGTACCTACTGTGACTTCCTTAAATGTTAACCCCTAAACTTCAAGGGTACTAAAGGAGTTGTTAGTCTTACTCAGTGGTTCGAAAAGATGGAATCTGTTTTCCATATAAGCAATTGCACAGTCGCATGTCAAATCAAGTTTGCTACTTATATTCTGCAAGGAAATGCTCTTACGTGGTGGAATTCCCACGTTAAGACTATTACTCATGAAGTTGCATATGCAATGACATGGAAAACTTTGAAAAAGATGATGACTGATAAATACTACTCAAGAGGCGAGATTAAGAAGCTTGAGATTAAGATGTGGAATCTAAAGGTTAAAGGTACCTATGTGGTAGGCTATAACCAACGTTTTCAGGAGTTATCACTTATGTGCTCAAGGATGTTTCTTGAGGAATTTGATGAGATCGAGAAGTATGTCGGTGGACTTTTCGACATGATCCATGGAAGTGTGATGGCATCTAAGCCCAAGACAATGCAGGATGCAATTGAATTTGCAATTGAACTGATGGATAAAAAGATCTGTACTTTGGCTGAACGTCAGGCTGAAAACAAAAGGAAAATTGAGGACACTTCAAGGAACAATAAAAACCAACAACAGCCTTTCAAAAGGCACAATGTGGCACATGCTTCACTGTTGGGCCTGGTGAGAAGAAACCTTACAGAGGATCTAAACCTCTGTGCCCTAAACGCAACTATCACCATAACGGGCAGTGTGCTCCCAAGTGCACCAACTGCAAGAGGTTTGGCTATACGGCCCAGGACTATAGAATCCAGCCTGCTGCTGCTAACAACAACCAGATAGCCTAAGGGGATAATCAAAGAGTTCTCACTTGCTTTGAGTGTGGAGCTCAAGGCCATTTCAAGAATAATTGCTTGAAGCTAAAGAACAAGAATCAGGGAAATCAGACTGGAAATGGTAATGTTGTGGCAAGAGCTTATGGTGTGGGCCCTACAGGGACAGTCTCAAACTCTAATGTTGTCACGGGTACGTTCCTTCTAAACAACCATTATGCTTCAATTTTATTTGATACTGGTGCCGATAGGAGTTTCATGTCTACTACATTTAGTTCTTTGATTGATATCATCCCAACTACACTAGACCATGGTTATGACGTCAAGTTAGCTGACAATAGAATAATTTAGGTTAATACACTTATACAGGGTTGCACTTTGAATTTTTTGAATCACCCATTCAACATCGACTTAATGCCCGTAGATATGGGTAGTTTTGACATCATAATTGGCATGGACTGGTTATCAAAATATCATGATGTAATCGTCTGTGACGAGATAATCGTTTGTATCCCCTTTGGAAATGAAATCTTAATTTTTCATGGTGACAGAAGCAGCAACGAGCACGGGTCTCGATTAAACATCATCTCGTGCACCAAAATGCATAAGTATTTGCTGAAAGGATGTCATGTCGTTTTGGCACATGTTACCGCAAGGAAGGCTAAAGATAAGTAGAAGGAGAAATGACTTGAAGATGTACCTATTGTTTGAGATTTACCCAAAGTATTTCCTAAGGATTTCTCGGGTATTCCACCAACCCGACAAGTGGAATTTCAAATTGATTTAGTACCTGATGCTGCACCTGTAGCACGGGCACCTTATTGATTGGCTCCGTCCGAGATGAAAGAATTGTCGGATCAACTACAATAACTTTCTGACAAAGGCTTTATAAGATCTAGTTCCTTACCTTAGGGAGCTCCGATCTTGTTTGTCAAGAAGAAGGATGTATCATTCTGGATGTGCATCGATTATTAGGAATTAAATAAACTAATGGTGAAGAACCGTTATCTGCTTCCAAAGATTGATGATTTATTCGATCAACTTCAAGGGTCGAGTGTCTACTCGAAATCGGAGGTCGGGTTATCATCAACTAAGGTTTCGTGAAGAATACATCCCGAATACCGCATTCAGAACTTGATATGGACATTATGAATTTCAAGTTATGTCGTTTGGTTTGACTAACACATCGGCTGTATTTTTGGACCTCATCAATCAGGTGTGCAAACCATACCTGGAAAAATTCGTGATTGTCTTTATTGACGATATTCTAATCTACTCAAAGAGCAAGCAAGAGCATGAAGAGCATCTTAAGTTAATCTTGGAATTGCTTAAGAAGGAGGAGTTGTATGCAAAAATTTCTAAGTGTGCATTTTGGATTCCAAAAGTACAGTTCCTCGGTTACGTGATTGACAGTAAGGGTATTCACGTGTATCCCGCCAAGATCGAGTCAATTAAAGATTGGGCATCTCTTAAGTAACCAATGGAGATCCGTCAATTTTTAGGTCTCGCCGGTTATTACCAAAGATTCATTGAAGGATTCTCGAAGATCGCCAAATCAATAACCAAGCTAACCCAAAAGAAGGTCAAGTTTGATTGGGGTGACAAACAAGAAGCATCTTTCCAGTTGTTGAAGGAGAAACTATGTAGTGCACCTAACTTGGATTTACTTGAAGGAGCCGAGAACTTTATTAGTTATTACGATGCTTTGCATAAGAGATTAGGTGTTGTGTTAATGTAGAACGAGAAGGTGATTGCTTATGCATCACGTCAATTGAAGATCTATAAGAAGAATTACACGACTCATGATCTGGAGTTAGGAGCAATAGTGTTTGCTCTGAAGATTTAGAGGCACTATCTGTATGGAATGAAGTGTACCGTGTTCACTGATCACAAAAGTTTATAGCACATCCTTGATCAGAAGGAATTGAACATAAGACAACGTCGTTGGTTAGAATTAGTCAGTGATTATGACTGTGAGATTCGTTATCACGGAAAAGTAAATGTAGTGGCTGACGCTTTAAGCAGAAAGGAACGAATTAAGCCATTATGGGTTTGAGCCTTAGTGATGACTATTGGCTTGGATCTTCCCAAGAAAATTTTAGAAGCTCAAACTGAGGAAAGAAAACAAGAAAACCTCGGTGTTGAATATGTGGGAGGTATGATGATTGAAAATTTAAAGGAATCAGACAACCCCAGGAAGGAAAAGTTGGAACCGCGTACTGACGGAATGTTGTGTTTGAATAATAGAAGTTAGTTTCCGTGCTATGGTGACCTAAGGGCTTTGATTATGCATGAGTCCTACAAGTCGAAATATTATATTCATTCGGGTTCCGACAAGATGTATCAAGACATAAAGAAATTATATTGGTGGCCCAACATGAAAGCCGACATTGCTACCTATGTTAGCAAGTGTTTGACGTGTTTGAAGGTCAAAGTTGAACACCAAAAACAATCTGGTTTGTTGGTGCAACCTAAGATTCCTCAATGGAAGTGGGACAATATCACTATGGATTTTTTTCACCAGGCTCCCAAAGGACATCAAGTGGTTATGATACCATTTGGGTAATTGTAGACCATCTTACTAAGTTTGCATACTTTTTATCGATGAGGGAAAATGACTAATGGACAAATTGGCAAGACTGTACATGACAGAAGTAGTCACGAGGCATGGAATACCAGTCTCAATCATTTATGACCGTGACGGTAGATTTAGGTCAAATTTCTAGAAGGCGTTCCAAAAAGATTTGGGTACTCGTTTAGATATGAGTACTGCTTACCATCCGCAGACCGATGGATAAAGCAAAAGAACCATTCAGACATTAGAAGATATGTTACGCGCTTGCGTGATAGGTTTTGGGAATGGTTGGGAAAGGCACTTACCGTTGATCGAATTTTCGTATAACAATAGTTATCACGCTAGCATTAAAGCTGACCCATTCAAGGAACTTTATGGTCGAAAGTGTCGATCACCTGTTTGTTGGGTCGAGGTCGGAGACGCTCAGCTCACCGGTCCAGAACTTATTCATGAGACAACCGAGAAGATTGTTCAGATCAAGCAAATAATTCAAGCCGCTTGTGATCGCCAAAAGATTTACGCCAATGTGAGGCATAAACCTTTAGAATTTCAAGTTGGTGACAGAGTCATGTTAAAGGTATCACCTTGGAAAGGAGTTATCCGTTTTGGCAAACGGGGGAAGTTAAACCCGAGGTATATTGGACCTTTTAGGATGTTAGCCAATGTGGGAACCATTGCTTACAGATTCGAACTTCCTCAACAATTAAGCAGGGTTCATAGTGCGTTTCATGTATCCAACTTATAGAAGTGTTTATTCGACGAGCCGTTGGATGAAATACACATTGATGATAAGTTTCACTTCGTTAAAGAACCAGTAGAGATTATGGATCGTGAAGTCAAGCGGTTAAAGCAAATCCGTATCCCAATTATCAATATTCGATGGAACTCTAGGAGAGGTCCTAAGTTCACATGGGAACGTGAAGACCAATTCAAGAAGAAGTATCCGCACCTCTTCACCAATCGCGCATCTTCCTCCAATGCCACGTCTTAAAGCTTTGAGGACAAAGCTCTTTTAACGGGAGAAGACTGTAACAATCCGTTATTTCAGGTCATTTTACGACTTCAATCTTGCCATTATTTATTTTTAGGGTTTTACGCGTTTACTTTTAATTTTCATCGTTTAGTTAAATCACGTAAACTAAAAATCAACATTCAACGTAAACGGGCACCAAACAAATAAAAGTTTACGTCAAGCAAGCATTATATTATTTTTACGAAAGTAATAATCAACTTTTTAAATTTTATTTTTATTGGTTATGTAAAACGTTTACGTTTCGCAATAAAATACATTTAGGCATACCCGAAAGCACCAATACCTATCTATACTCAATCAAATACCCACAATTATACCCAATACTTAAAAATTTATAAAATTTCTTATCTATACATGCATATGGCCGGATCATGCAATAGAAAACACAAGGAAAATGAATTCAAAATAACTCTAAAAAGACACATGCGTTATAAACTCTAACAAGAAACCAATCTTACACATTCCATACCAATCCCTTACTAAACCACTCCCCCCCATGGGCTCTTACACACTAGTCATTCCAACTCCTAAACCATGGTTAAGTTAGTGGTTTTAGCTAGATATTTTAACTATAAAATGGTTCCTATTACTACACATTTATTTACATATCATTTCAACTGGCAAAAACTCTCAAACTCTCTCCTTTACTCATATAAGCCCACGGCTCAAAACAACATCACAAAACATTTCATAATTTTTGATTTCACAAAGATACAAGTGTACAAGGGTTGATATTAATCGTATCTAAGGTGTTACAAAGGGTATTGGAAGCTTGGTTGGGTGTTTAAGGGTTTATACAAGTGAAAGTATTTAGGGTTTCAAGTGAAAGTTAGGGTTTTATATCAAGTATTTAGGGTTAATACTTGGGGTTTAATTTGTTGTATCATCTTCATTCATCTTCCTAAGGTCAACTATATACCCTAATCTCCTCAATATATTCATTTCATATATTACATCATTGTTATATGGTTAATCATCACCTAGTTATATTTTATACATGTTTATAAAATATTGCAAGTTTATATAAACTCAAGAAATACGTGTTCATGGTAAATATGATGTTTAAAACATAAGAACATGTTTTATTTAAGGATTTACAAGCAATGAATAATTTATATAATTATTTGTTAAGTTATGGTTAATTATTTATTTATATGGTTTATGTAAGTATATAATTATGATGGACATTTTATCTTGGATAATCAATATGGACACAATTTAGAGGACTTAAAATATACAAGACATGTGATATAAAGTGTTGTAGAGGACTTGTACAAATTTAATCAAGTAATAGATTTATAAAAACTAGTTTATAAATTATATAAATAAAGGGACTGTTTTTAATGCTACTATTGGAATTCAAATTTTAATAAATTATGGAAGTATTTTTATAAAATAGTACATATTATAAGGATCGTAGGCATATAAAGAACTAAAAACCGAGCTATAATGAAGAAGTTATGTTATTTACAAGTTTACGATAAAAAGGGTTTTTATAAAAGTAAATTTATAAAAACACATTACTGTTCATAACAGTGGGTTTTTGGAAAATATTTTTCTTTGATAAAACTTTTAATTACGAATCCGTGCATATAAGGATCACTAAAAACGGTATTAAAATGGAGGAGATATGAATTTTATACGATTTCAATAAATAAATTTATAAAAAGAGTTTTTATAAATTTTAACCTACTGTTACTGTTTATAACAGTTTATACAAATATTATAAGTATAATATTTTGCTAGATTTCTCAAATACGATTCCATACATATAAAGAACAAGCGAAACAAAATTAAAATGCATAAGTTATGATGGTTATAAGATTACAAAAATAAATATATAAAAGTAGTTTTATATAATATTACAAAAACAATAAAAGTTACTGTTCATCAGTAGCTAAATTATCATATATATAATATTTTGATAAATCTTCTTAATACGAAACCGTGGACATAAAGAACGTATAAAACGGAGTTAAAACAAGAGAAATATGACTTTCTATGCACTATTTTCTGATATGAATAGTGTTGGTTCATTTTCAATAAAAACTTTACAAAACGATGTGGTATCACATATATAATATTTATACATGTTTTTAACTTTATATATATTATTTTATAAGATGATTGAACTATTTATATAATAACATTATATAAATAATAAAAACATTAAATAAGGTATTTTAACAAATAATCAATTGTTGGACAAGTATACTATTTTTATAAATACAAATACATGGAAATTTATTTTTCAAAGTACAAATTTATATTGTTTAATTGTATAAATTAAACAAACATGTTTAGGTGGTGATGTAACTATATAGAATTATATGTTGTGTTAGTTATCCAAAGTACATTATACTCATACGACCTATATTTAATTAGGTTGCATTCGGACTACGTGTACCGATTTTCAGTAATTACTTGATTTATATAATCAACACATTCACTTGAGGTGAGTTCATAGCCCCACTTTTATACGATTATAATAATTTACAACTTTGGGGTGAGAAACATGCATTGTTTTACAACTGGACGCAAGTACACTTTAAACAAAATTACAAGTTTGGCTAAGTAGTTATAACCTACTATGCCCATGAATCATGAACTGTTAATTACTGGATTGTAAGCGCGAATGTTATGAATAGATCTATTTGGGATTGACATCCTCGTTCGGGTGAGTAGTGCTCACTAGTTTCGGAGGTACTGAAACGACGAATGTATACCATGTCGGAATAATTTGGATGTTGCGGGTTGAACATCTACACGGGCATACTATTTGCATTAATTTGCTTACATATATTTTGTAGCTTCAGTGTCATGAGCTTAGTGTATTTCGTAATTACTTTTGAGATATTATATGTGTTACATGTCTTACACTTGGAAATCTTGCGGTCCAACTTTATACATTAATTAAACCTGTGAATTCACCAACTTTATGTTGACGTTTTAAAGCATGTTTTTCTCAGGTCAATAAGGTACAAGAAACCGGGATACATTGGTGGTCATCATTTTGAGGAGTCAATTTGCAATAGAGATTTAAGTGCATTACATTGGTGGTCATCATGTCTTCAATGTCTTGGATCCGAAGTCTGTGGAAATTACCTTCTTTGAACTTGTAAAGAATGTTGTCATCCTTACGTATAGTGGTCTAGTCAAGATGCTTGTAGTTTTGCCATTCGACTATTTCCACCTTTGTGACAGCAATAATTCTTCTTTTTGAGTAGACGTCACGAGCTGATTCCCTTATGGTCGCAAATGCATAGAATTGTCTTCGCTTCTTGCCCCAATGTGAGGTTCCCCAGAGAGCGAATTTGTCATAGCTGACTATCACTTGACTCCACATTGAGTTGGGCACCAAGTCTTCTATCTATTTAATATGCCCGTAATCTACAACCTTGGTCTTCATAACTGAAGTAGAGTAATTGCGGCTTGACTCACCACCACGTAGGTACTCAAGGTTGTTATTGATGAAGTATTGAAACGGTATGACATGACGACCTTGAGAATTTGGAATCAGCAGTAGTGGCTTTTGCAGATCATAAGGATATTGGCGGCCTTCGGGGTTGATCCAGTCTAATTTTTTTGTTGTGGCTTTGTAGACTTCTTCACAAAAGTATTCAAGTTTAGTTAAGCTCTTGCATGTTCCTTTCATCAGCTCAAATGTTGGACCTCCTAACAATTCAGGTGTTAGTGTTGTAACATTTAGCCGGTTCATCACAAAAGCTGAAAAGTCAAATGTTGTGTCTGTTAGCTCATCGAATGACTCTCAAGGGTCTTGTATTCTTGCCAAATTACTTAGCCAAGGTTGGACGGATTCGTGATCAGCAAGTACAGACTTGTTCCATGCATGATCAGGAGAAGGTAGTCGTTTAGGTTGTTGAAACCAGTCAAGAAAAGGATGGACCTCTTCTTCCGGTTGTTCATCATGGACACCTGTATGTGTTTGAGGAGAATAATGAGCACAATGAAGATGGTAGAGACAAAAAATACAACGTGAAGCTTGATAATCGCTATGTTATTACATTAAAGTATTAAATGCATATACTTGTTCATTGTGTTCATGACCATAATACAACGATGGTTTTTTCGCTGCCGCATAACGGAAGTCGAAGTCATTTACAGGACATATCTTGTTATTCGTAATTTAAGGTTATATTTGTGTTTTATTAAAAGGTTTTTTTACTTTAGATTTTACTGTTTCCATATTGTTTTAATCGCTTTCATTTATTAAAAAAATTATTTTAATTATACTATACTTTCTTTTGTTTTGTCACATGAATTGTCTCTTGTTTTGTTACATGAATTGTCTGTACTTCTTAGTTTGTTTTCCAAAGGTTAAATATTTGTTTGAAGTGTAAATATGCTCATGAAAAGCATGTGTGACTTGTTTAAAAAGTGCATATGCATTATCTACTATTTTTTCATAATACTAACATAGCATGATCGACACTAGTTCTTCTGACACTATTTTTCAAGTTAGACTAACTTGATATTAGATCACGTATATATATTTTTTAACTTGTGTATATGTATTTAAATTGTGCAATGTATTTTCTAGTGCACGTGTGTCTCACATGAGTTCATGCACATGTATCTCGAATCTATTACCAAAAAATACTTGTGTATGTATGCCTATATTGGTTCTATACTAAAAACAATATGTCAGTGAAGAAAAACTTTGTGAACCAAAGTCGTTGAGCTTATTGAGCTTAACAACTTTCAAAACTACAACCTTTTTTGAAAGCTTATGAATAAGCTGAAAATTAGCTTTTAAAAACGGACAGAAGCTAAAAGCAAGCTTAAAGCTTAAAATGGCTAAGTCTTGGACATTTTTGGACACTTAAGCTAAAGTCTAAACTGATAAGCTAAAAGAGATTAATTACCCTATCCTAAATAAGCACTAGGGAGCTAAATCCTACAACTAGATAAGCTTAAAGGGGCTTAAACTGAAGGAAAACTTAAATTAAGCTTAAGAGGTAAAAAGGCAAAGTCTTTTGACTGCTAACACTTAAATAGGCAAAGAAAATGGAAAATAAGCAAACACAACTTAACACTCAAACAAAATAAGCTATTAGGAACACAAATGAGCAAGTGGGATAAGCTCAATAAGCCCAAGAGTAGCTTAATACCCACAACAGTACTAACTAAAGAGTTAGTACTGTTGGTGTAGAATTTGGGCTTAACACCTCAATAAGCAAAGGAAAAAGGGAATAAGCTATCTAATGCCATTAACATACCTAATAAGCAACTAAGAACCTGAATTCAACAACTAAAAAGCTCTTAATAAGTTAGAAAGAAAATAAGCAGTTTCTACACTAAGCTAGGCAAAAAACAGCCAAAGGGCTATTTTAAGCTTAAAAATAAGCTATCAAAAGGGGGAATGATGTGATGATTTATAGTATATGGATCATTTACTTAAAAAGCGATATATTAAAAATAAATAAATTATAGAATTGATTATCGATATGAATTAATATTTGACAATAATTATATAATAAATAATGTAATAAATCACTATCATATGATATTGATTATAATAGATCGATAAAATGGATACTGGGAGATGAATATATGATAATAGATTAAGATTATATAGTAATGATATAAGATAGATATATTATATAATTAAAAATAGATCATATTTAATGAATCTATGATATAATTATATTATCGAATAAAATGTTATAGATATTAGATATATATTAATAATATAATTAAATATGGTTTTTAGGCAAAAAGTGGCTAAGCTATTGGACTTTTTACACAAAATAAGCTAAGACAATAAGAAAATAAGCTCACACAGCCTAACACACTAACCTAATTAGCTACTAGGATCACAAATAAGCTCATGGAATAAGCTCAATAAGCCAAGAAGTGGCTTAATACCCACAACAGTACTAACTTGGGAGTTAGTACTGTTGGTGTAGAATTTGGGCTTAAAACCTTAATAAGCAAAGGAAAAAGGGAATAAGCTATCTAAGGCCTTTAACATACCTAATAAGCAACTAAGAGACTGAATTAAACAACTAAAAAGCTCTTAATAAGCTAGAAAGTAAATAAGCAATCCCTACACTAAAGCTAAGCAAAAACAGTCAAAGGGGTTCTTAAAGCTTAAAAATAAGCTACTTAAACTACAAGCTAAAGTCTACAACTAAAGGGGCTTAAACAAGGGCTTATTGGCTTTTTAGAAAAGCCAAAATCTAGGGCTAAGGTTGACTATTAAGCTAGATAAGAGGGCTTAAAATTCACCCCCTAGCACCAGGGGAGAATAAGCTAAAGACAAGGGCTTAATTTGACAGCTTATTTTAAGCTGTCAAATAAGCTCAAAATTAAAAGCAAAGTTAAAACAGATGAAAAATGACTTAAGGTGAGCTTATGCTCAAAATCTAGGCTTCTAAAAACATTTAAAACATGCTGAATTTGGTTCTTGAAAAAGGGCTTTTTTTTTGCTTTGAAAAATGACACTTAAAACTTTGGTAGTTTTGACTCAAAAAGTCAAGTGACCCATAGAACTTTTGACAGCTTGTTTTAACACACAAATGACACACTTTTGACACCACAACTCAAGTTGACAATGGCTTATCCAAATAAGCCATTGATTCCCTTTTTTAAAACCACAGTTTAAAAAAAACACTTGTGAAAACTTGAAAAACAGGTTTTGACTAAAAAGCTTTAGAAAAACAGACTTAAATAAGCTCTAACCCTTAAGCTAAAGTTACCCATGTAACCCCAACCCATGACACACCATTTTGACCCGTTTTTACACTTAACCCAAACACCCCTTTATATTTCTTAAAACGGATTTTTACACTTTAAAAGGCTGTTTTAACTCACAATTCTTAAAGGGAATTGACAAATAAGCACTAAACAACATAAATGAACAATAATAAGCAAGAAATAAGCACTCTAATCAGCTAAAACAGAATAAGCTATAAAAATCTAAAAATTAAAGCTTTAAAGGGAAAATTGTAATGACCTTTATCCAAGCTTTTACAAGGACTTTTTGAGCCCTCAAGGGCTTTCACCTACAAGCTCTGGCTTATAAATAAGCCAGTGAATAAGCCAATAAGCTCTTCCAACTTTAGCTTATCTTCCAAATGGCTTATTCTTGATTTTTCAAACAAAAACTTATAAAACTATAAACTATGAAGAGTTTAAGTTTTATAAGCTTAATCAAACTTCTATAAGAGCTTATAGAAGCTTATTTTAACTGAATAAGAGCTTATTGAGAGTATTAGAGCTTAAAACAACTTTTCATTAAAACTCGAAATTGAAATACACTTGCTGAAAATTAAAAGACAATTAATAAACTTAAAGTTGCATTGAAATTAAGTAAAAATACATTAAAAGACAGAAAATTAGATGATGCCCTTAAGGCTTACAAGGTATCTATTTATACTAAAAAACTAGGTCTTGGGTCCTTCTTTGTGTGCTTCTTTTCTGAGAGAGTATGCAGCCTGTGTTTGTTTTGTGAGAGATAGAAGCTTATGAAGTAGTCTTAGCCCTTGATTCTCCTTTGTGCTTGTTTGGATCACTATCTCAGCCGTCGACTTAGGCTTGGGGAGTGGTGAGATTGCCAACTTGGCAATCTTACAGCTGGGGTGATAGTGGAGAAGGGGAGGGATGTTTGTCCATGGGGTTGTTTGGGTTTGCAGGATAAAGGGGAGGAAGGAGACCCGTGATTGGGTCTTGGGGTTTAAAAAGGCGGGAAAAGGTGTTATAAAAGGGTTTGGGGTGACAGGGTGTGGGTTTGGAGAAATGGCAAGGTTAGTCCCCCGAAGTTATAAGGCATTTTGCATCCATGGTCCTTGTGGTGATATAAGGTTGAGGGTTTGGCAGAAATGCCCCCTCAACCTTATAACTCTTATTGCAAACATAGTCCTTTGGGTAAACAAGTTTGGGACATTGGCAGAAACACCCCCTCACTTGTTATTTCAAGTAAATTGCAAAATCAACCCTTGTAGTCTTTTTCTTCTTGTATTACACTTAGGGATTTGACATTTTTGGTCCCTTAAGTTATATTTCTTCTGATTTTGACTTCCTCTTGACTTTGACTTTGTCGGGGTTGACTTTGACTTTGACTTTTTGACTTGGTTGACTTTTTGGCTTCGATTTGGCTTTGTCTTTTCACACTATTCCATTCCGTGCCCAGTTTTGTCGTTTTTGGCTTTGTTTTTCGTCCTTTTGTGTGATATCCATTTCCTGCAAAATACAAATGCAAAACAAACATATATTTGGCAGTTTTTGTCTGTTTCTGGTCATTTTAGTCCGTTTTAAATGGAAAAAGGTAAAAGGTATGTGTATTTAAGCACATACCAAAATCCCCCATACTAAGGTATTGCCGTGTCCTCACGCAATGCTATGAAGTAAGCATTACGAAAACTAAGACTCTTGACCCCCTCCGACTAATAACTTTGAAAAGTAGCAAAGTGTTTGTCAAAGGAAAGAATCAATAGCTTCGACAAATCCCGATTAACACCACTACTCTAATTTTTTTTGGATTTTTGAATGGTTTGTCTTTCTTATTTAATTCACAATGGGATCATAGAGTGAGAAACGTCCATAGAATAATCTACGGATGTTCTGACGGAAAATTTCATCGTCCCCGATTTTTCAATTCTTGATAGTATTGCTAACTTGAGTGATGCAGTGTCTATCGCTTTTATGGAAACGCAACCAAATGGAGTCTCACTTGTTCATGAAGTCCTAGAACAAAAACCATGAAGATGATCTTAAAGAAATGGATTTGAAGTGGCAATTGGCATTACTAAGTATGAGAGTAAGAAGGTATTACCAGAGAAACTGGGCAAGAAGATCACTATTCAAGGAAGATATATAAAAACTGATACTGCAGGATATTGCAAGTCCAAGGTAGAATGTTTCAACTCTTATAAAATATGACATTTTGCAAGGGAATGTAGAAGTCTTAGGAATCAAGAAAGCATGCCTAGGAATCATGATAATGGGAACATAAACCAAGATAGCTCAAGAAGGACTGTGAATGTGGAAGAAACTTCTTCCAAAGCAATGGTGGCTATTGATGGAGCTGGTTTTGATTGGAGCTTTATGGCAGAAGAGGAAGTGACTACAAACATGGCACTTATGGCTTTCTCAGACTCTGAGGTATACAATGACAAAACTTGCTCTAACACCTGTCTTAAAAGCTTTGAAACTCTTAAAACTCAACTTGATAATTTAAGAGTAGAATTTAATAAATCTGAGTTTAATCTAGCTACTTATAAAAGAGGGTTAGCATCTGTAGAAGAACAACTTGTCTTTTACAAGAAAAATGAAGTTATGTTTAGTGATCAAATTGTTGTTCTAAAAAGAGATGCCTCATTTAAAGACTCAGAAATCATTGCTCTTAAAAGTGAGATAGAGAAGCTTAAGAAAGAAAAAGAGTGTAATCAGATTAAAATTGACAAGTTTAAAAATGCTTCTAACTGTTAGGACAAATCATAGGGAGCCAAAAATATTGATATCAGTTAGAAAAGGTGTGGGGTATAATGTTGTTCCACCTCCACCTACAAGCTTATTTGCACCCCCAACTATTGATTTGTCCAACTCTGGTCTTGAGGAGTTCCAACAACCTGAGTTTAAAGGCTATGGACCTAAGGCCAGTAAGAGTGTCTGTGTAGATACCTCTAATAAGGTTAAGAAAACTCCTGATACCCCATTGGTCGAGGAGTTGGTGTCAGATAAAGAGAAGAAAACTGTTTTTCCTACTAAAATAGAATTTGTTAAACAATAAGACAAAACAGCTAGGAAACCAGTTAAGTATGCAGAGATGTACAGATCACAAAAACCTAGGGGAAATCAAAGAAACTAGAATAATCTTAAATCCCAACAGCTAGGTAGTGATTTTGTGATGTATAATAAAGCATGTTTTGTTTGTGGGAGTTTTGATCATGTTCAAGCTCATTGTAAGTACCATCAATGGGAAATGATGGTATATGGTATAATTATAACAGGGTGAACTTCAATTTTCTACCAAAAGGTCTACACTATGCGATAAAGGAACATGGTTCCAAGAGCAGTTTTAATGAAAACTGGCCTAAAACCTTTTAATACTGTCAGGACAGTTAATACTACTCTTCCCAAATATACAATTTTTAGTGGTAAACCAATGCCACGTTTTTCAAAATCAGCACAATCAACTGTGAAAAGGCCCTATCAATAAAAAACAGTATTAACTAACAAAAATTTTAGCCAAAATGTTAATACTGCCAAGGCACACACAGTTAATACTGCTAGGCAAAAAGTAGTTAATACTACTAGGCCAAAAGCAATTAATACTGCTAGGCCAAATTCTATAGTTGTTAATACTGTTAGGGCTAATCAAGCAAATGCTGTTAAGGCCTCAATATGTTGGGTTTGGAGACCTACCAAACTTGATAGTGCATCAATCACTTTGAAGAAACCTAATTATTTTGATGCACGAGGCATATCCAAGTCAGTAATAGATTGGGTCCCCAAAGGAAACTAAATTCCTTATTTTTATGTGTAAGGCAATCTACCAACTGATTATCAAGGCTATGTAGATAGTGGATGCTCTAGGCACATGATAGGCAACATATCCTATCTCTTAGATTTCCAGGAGTTTGATGATATGTTACCTTTAGTAGAGGAGTCAAAAGAGGAAAGATCACTGGTAAAGGTACTCTCAAAATGGGTAAGCTTGATTTTCAAGATGTGTACTTTGTCAAGGAGTTACAATTTAACCTTTTTAGTATCTCATAGATGTGTGACAAAAAGAACTATGTTCTTTTTACTAACACTGCATGTTTTGTTCTATCTCCTGATTTTAAGTTTCCTGATGAAAGTTAGATTTTAATTAAAATTCCTAGAAAGAACAACATGTACAGTGTTGATATGAAGAACATAGTTCCTAAAGAGAGTTTAACTTGTCTTGTTGCAAAGGCTACACTTGATGAATCAATGCTATGGCATAGGAGGCTTGGTCATGTAAACTTTAAAACTATAAATAAACTTGTTAAGGACATCTTGTGAGAGGATTGCCCTCAAAACATTTTGAAAATGACCAAACATGTGTTTCTTTCCTTAAGGGAAAGCAATACAAAGCCTCATGTAAGTCCAAAGTTTTGAACTCTATTACTCAACCTTTATTCATGTTACATATGGACTTGTTTGGTCCAACTTTTGTGAGCAGCTTAATGAATAAGAAATATTGTATTATGATTACTAATGATTATAGCAGATTCACTTGGGTTTTCTTTTTAGTACTTCTATGGTTGTACTAGTGGCTTCTTTAAAGATCTTAATACTAATATGAGAAAATATAACTGATAAGTAAGTAAAATATATCAGATGGTGACAATAGGACAGTGTTCTAAGATTAAGTTATGAATGAGTTTTGTGAAAAGAAAGGCATTAAGAAAGAATATAGTGTAGCTAGAACTCCTCAGCAAAATAGTGTTGCTGAAAGGAAAAATAGGACACTGATTGAGGCAACTAGAACCATGTTAACAGACTCTAAGTTACCCACTACATTCTAGGCTGAAGCAGTTAATACTGCTTGCTATGTGCAGAATAGGGTAATAATAGTTAAGCCTCATAACAAGACACCTTATGAACTGTTTAGAGGTAGAACTCCTGCTCTAGGCTTCATGAGACCATTTGGGTGTCATGTTTCTATTCTTAATACCTTAGATCATCTTGGCAAGTTTGATGGAAAATCTGATGATGGATTCTTTGTTGGATACTCATTGACTAGTAAGGCTTTTAGAGTATACAACATTAGAACCAGGAGAGTAGAAGAAAACTTGCACATTAGGTTCTTGGAGGATAAACCTATTGTTTCAGGGGATGGTCCAAAATGGCTATTTGATCTTGATAGTCTAACAAAATCAATGAATTATGTGCCAGTTATTGCAGGTACAAACTCTAATGATTTTGCAGGTTTAGAAGTCAGTATTGGTGAAGGTTCTACTAGCAAGGAAACTGACACTAGCCAAGACTACATTGTGATGCCTCTGTGGAAAGATTCTTCATTGATTGATTCTCCTTCAATGAATGTTAGTCATGATGAACCAGAACTTTCTTGTTAGCTTTGAGTACTTAAATCCATAAGTAGAGAGAGTGTGATATCAATCAAGTAACCAGGTTTGTAATTTGTGTGTAAACGAGTTTGAAATTCGGTAACGTAAACAAGTTTGTAAACGAGCGTGTTTCTCACCCCAAAAGATAATAAAACATTTATTCAAAACGAGTAAAATGTGGGGCTATGAACTCACCTTGGTGTTGCAGAGCAACTAGCAGAAATGCAAATAATAAGCACAGCACAAACGGAGAACGGAACGGCTTGACCAAGAAGTTGCAGCTTAACTTAACAGCTAAATCCCATTAGTTTATGATGATGAATTTGGGTTTTTCGATGGATCAGCGCGACACGTTGATAAGGGATTGAGGTTTTCAAGTTGGATGAGTTTGGTGGTTGGTTAAATAAAATAAATCGAAAAACACACGCAAAGTATGTAATATATTCCGTATATATATATATATATATATATATATATATATATTACATATGAACAAGAAACAATTATATAATTCATATGGCGAATCATATAATAAAGACAAACAACCAAAAGATTAAGTCGCGATATATAATACTTTACAAGTATTATATAATTGAAACAAAATAATTCGACACGTTTTCGGAAATCACCAATTAAATTAACAAAACGTTCTTGCATAAAAGTAAACCCACGTTTTAAAGTTATGAATTTGCTAAATGACGTTTTTAAAGTTTTACAAAAGTTATTATTTTGTTTATTAGTCAAGAATTATAAATAACATTTTATAATTTAGTATTTCGTTTCCTCGACGGGTTTTAGTTAAACTAATTGTCTCGTTTGTAAAAGTATAGTTTCTGTTTATTTACCGGGTTATTGAAAAATTACACTTTAATAAATCTTAAAATTATATAACTTTGTCATTTTTATCGGGTTTCTAAAATAATAGGGATTTTAATGAAAATACTAAGTATATAAATTTTTGTAAATTTCGGCATGACCTAGTCGTTTATACGACGTTTCCATTTTTACCAAAACTCAACATTTTCCCACTTTAATCAATCTATATTGCAATATATTCCGCGTTCGTTTCATTATATAAACTAACGAAATCAATTAGTTACAAAGTATAGCAAAACCAAAACACACACTTGGTGGGTTGTGTTCCCAAATGCACCCTTAGGGGCGGTTAGACAGCGAACCAAACGCCCCTGTTGGGGCTGTTAACCCAAGAGCCAAACGCCCCTTTTGGGCAGTTTTACACAAATCCAAACGCACCATATGTGGGTGTTAACCACAGAAACAATTACCCCTGTGCTACAGTAAAAATGCAGATCCAAACGCCCTAATTGGGCTGATTTATCCGCAAAAACAAACACCCCTTAATATTTACATAATACAAATAAAATTAAACAACAAAACTAAACTAACTAGTCATTAGTTTTTATAAAATATATAACCAACCAAATAAGAAAATATATAAAAAAATGATGTGGTGGGGGGGGGGGGAAGATGGCGGCTGAGCCGCAGCTGTTGGAGGCAGCGGGGATGGTGATGATGGCGGTGGGAGATGGTGTCCGCTGTGGTGGTGTTGACGGCGGGTGTGGGGTGGCAGCGGCGGAGAAGGGTGGCAGTGGGGATGATGTATGGCGAGGCTGTGATGGTTGTGGTGGTTCGGTGGTGATGGCAGCGGTGGCAGGACAACCGTGGTAGTGGTGTTGGTATAGGTGGTTGCGTGGTGGTGATGGTGGTGGAGTTATGGTGGGCTGCGGTGGGGAGGCAGCCGGAGGAGGTGGAGGCGCGTGGCGGCGAGTGGATATGGGGATCGGGTAGATCGGGTCATGAGGATAACATTTGGTTTCGGCCGGAACGCTCGCCGGAAAACTTTTCTGGCGGCGGTATGGTGGCCGGCGGCGGCGGCCGGCGGGGAGGGTGGCCGGATTTTTGGGGAAGATGGAAGAGGGATAGAGAGAGTTATAAGTGTGGTGTGTGTTTTATTTTTGTATAAAATGAAATAAAATGATAAAATTTTATATTTATATAAAAGTATAAAATTAAAGTGTGAGGTTTATAATAGATTAGGGTTTAAATTGAAAATATTACCACAGGGGCTAAATGTGAATTGTTGAGAAATTTTATAAATGATGGTTCGGGGACTCGTTTGAGCGACTTAAGGTTGTGATTCAAATTCTACGAAACTTGCGTCTCCCATATGCACCCCCCCCCCCCCCCCCCCCCCATATCTCCCATTCCTCATTGTTTTTCAAATAATTTTTCCAATAAAAATGAGTATTTACTTGTTAATATTTCATAATCATTTTTATAACACTTATAAAAATGTTCGTGATTTATTTAGTGAACCAGTTACGTCTCGTCCGAAATAAAAATAAAAATAGAAATAAAAATACATTTCTAATCCATATATTCGCGTTATCAACAAACGTTTTCGAATAAAATGATGACTAAATTTATTAAATATTTTTATTTAATAAAACTGTTAATTAAATATTTATTTTAATTATTTTCTCGTTTTCTAACCTTGCTGAGGCCATTTTCAGTCACTTTCTGAATTGTTTTCGGGTCTCGGTCAAAACTAAAAAGTTGTCAGGAATGTCGTTTTACATCAAATTGCTTTAGAGTCTCAATTTAGGAATAAAATCTATACTTTCTCGTTTTCAAGTCAAATGAGTTTTAAAAATAAATTTGTACTCGAGGTATGTAATAATAACTACGATTTATTATTAAAATATGTTCCAAAATTTTTACTAGTTACGCGATAATCATTTTTATGTGACGATAAAAGGTCAAAAGTTAAGAAGTCAAATCGGACCCGAAAAGTCAAAGGGTAAAATAGTCATTTAAAATATCGAAAATTGCGAGGTGTGACACCAACATCGTCTCCAATATCAGTCAACTCTTGCATTGTCAACGGTGTAAGGTTTGTCGTACACAGCCGCGATGAACGTCGTATAACTCAAAACAGCGGCATTTGTTCGCCTGGTGAGAAGGACAGAGAAATGTATTATGGTCAGCTTGAAGAAATTCTCGAGTTTTCGTATATGTCGTTCAAAGTGGTGTTGTTCCGAGTTAAGTGGTTCGACACTAGCAATGAAGGACGTAAAATCAAACGTTTTGTCATTAGAAACAACATAACACAAATCTGGGCACATGGTGAGTCATTTAAAGATGATCAATACATTCTCGCAACACAAGTTATACAAGTCTTTTACCTTGGAGATATGGCCAGACGACTACCCAATTGGAAGGTCGTCCAAGATTTAAATCATAAAAAGTTTCCGAACGAGGGTGTCCTCGTAATAGAGGACGATCATGATGTTATACATTTTGACAACTCATCTGATCTCGCACTTTCTACTAGTTTGGTTGATTTGGATTTTACGACCTTGAATATAGATGGTCAATCAATAGATGTTGACGCACCACTAGATATCATTGATGTTAACAAAGACGATTATTTAATTGATGATGAAGACGCCCTTCCTTATGATTTAGCAGATTCTGGTGATGAAGACCTCGCCAATGATGATGATGATGTAGCTGTTGTTTATTCTAGTGAAGAAGAAGATTGATCTTGAGTTGTAATGTTGATCCCAATAGAATAGATCTTGATTAGCTTGTATAAGCCAAAGTTGTATTGAATAAATCCAAAACAACTATGATAGAAACTTTGATTGTGAATATCAAAGACTATGCGAAATCTAGTCAATGGTACTGGTATGTGTTTAATTACACATACCCTTTATCCATTAAAAACGGACTTAAATGACCAAAAACAGACAAAAACTGCCAAATATATGTTTGTTTTGCATTTGTATTGTGCAGGAAACGGATATCACACAAAAGGACGAAAAACAAAGCCAAAAACGACAAAACTGGGCACGGAATGGAATAGTGTGAAAAGACAAAGCCAAATCGAAGCCAAAAAGTCAAACAGTCAAAGCCAAAGTCAACTCCGAGAAGCCGAAGCAGAAAAATATAACTTGAGGGACAAAATTGCCAATTCCTAAAGTTATATTACAAAGAAAAAAAAGACTACAAGGGCTGATTTTGCAATTTACTTGAAATAACAAGTGAAGGGGTGTTTCTGCCAATGTCCCAAACTTGTTTACCCAAAGGACTATGTTTGCAATAAGAGTTATAAGGTTGAGGGGGCATTTCTGCCAAACCCTCAACCTTATATCACCACAAGGACCATGGATGCAAAATACCTTATAACTTCGGGGGACTAACCTTGCCATTTCTCCAAACCCACACCCTGTCACTTTTTATAACTCATTTTCCCGCCTAAACACAGGACACAAGTCACGGGTTTTTCTTCCCTTTTTTACCCTGCGTTTCCTTGCCATCTCCATGGATAAACCTCCCCCCTCCTCTCCACTATCTTTCCCACCAAAAAAGGGGCCTTGCCATGTTGGCAATCTCACTTTTCTCCATAACTTTTGCCGAATCAATGGCTAGGATGGATTTAAAGAAGCACAATTGCTATCAATGGCTGGGATTAGGGCTTTGAAGTCTCTCACAGAAGAAACACAAGAAAGAAGGGCTGAAGACTTAGCTCTTAGTATAAATAGGAGGCTATGTGAGCCGAATTTAGAATGTAGTGTAGAAGTCTTTATCTTTCTTTAAATTAAGTCATTTTTATGTTTCTTTCAGCTTATTTACAGCTTATTGCAAGTTCTTTGTACTCTTTTTAAAAGTTAATGAAGTGTTGAAGTTTTAAGGTGAATTTATACCGTTTTAAGTCTTCCTTGTCAAAGTGCTTAAATTACCTTCATATGTGTCAAAAAGCTCTTAAAACAGCTTATTAATAAGCTATGTTCATTTAACAAGTTAATAAGCTAAGTAAAATTTGAACTTGAACTTAAAAAATTCCACTCAAAACACCACAGCTTGTTACTTTGGATGATAAGCCAGAATTGGATGGGCTTATGGACAATACCAGCTTATTTCTAATAAGCTGGAGCTTGTAGATTAAGCTTTTACTAGCTTATTTGCCCTTGTTTAAGAGCAAAGGTCTTTGTAAGTTCTCAATTTCCATTTTTAGCTCATTTTTAGCATTAGCTTATTTTCAGCTTATTGGTGCTTATTTTTCTTTTGGGTATGCTTATTTATGCTTATTATTGCTTATTAGTGCTTAAAAGATAGGTGTTGTAAGTTTAAATTTCATTGTGCAAGTTTTTTACAAATTTTCAGTCAACCATGGCTTGTTAACTGTCATTTTAAATCCTAGCTTATTTCAGTGCTTATTTATTGTTGATATTTGCTTATTAATGTCATTTATGCTTATTTAACTTACTTTCTTCAATATCCATGGCTTAATTCACCTTTAATTAGCTTAAAAGTCCTTTGACAGGATTTAAAGGGGTGTTTGGGTTAAGAGTAAAAACGGGTCAAAACAAGTTTTGGTATGGGTTGGGATCATTAAGTTAAATTTAGCTTAAGTATTAAGCTTGTTTAAAGCTGTTTTTAAAAGTAATTCAAGTTTGAAAAATATTTTTCAAGTTTTTACAAGAGTCTACTTAAAACTGTGACTTTGTGAAAGTTCAAAAGAGCTTATTCCATAAGCTCTTGCAATTGTAAGTTGTGATTTAAAAAGTGGTGTTTTTGTGTGTTTTAAACAAGCTGACAAAGCCTCTTTGTGTCACTTGACTCTTTGAGTCAAAGCTGCCAAAAGATTAAGTGTCAAAATTTTTAAACTAAAAAGCCCTTTTTCACTCTTAAAAATCAGCAGGTTTAAATGGTTTTTGGTTTCTTAAAATTTGTGCACAAATCCAGTCACCTTAAGTCCTTTTTCATCTGTTTTCATTTGGTTTTTCATTTTAAGCTTATTTGACAGCTTAAAATAAGCTGTCAAATTAAGCCCTTGTCTTTAGCTTATTTCTCCCCTGGTGCTAGGGGGTGACTTTTAAGCCTTTTTTTTAGCTTTTTAGTGAACTTAAGCCTTAGGTTTTGGCTTATTTTAAGAGCCCATAAGCTCTTTGTTAAATTCCTTCAATTTCAGGCCTTAAAAAGCACTCTTGATGGCTTATTTTTAAGCCAAGTTTTTGTCCCTAAGCTTAAATTATACCACATCATGTATAAACTTTTAGATAGTACTGTTGAGGTATTAAGCCACTTTTTGGCTTATTGTGCTTAACTAAATTGCTTATTATAGTTCCTAGTGGCTTTTTAGGTTAGTGTGTTAAGTTGTTTTGCTTATTTACCATTTCCTTTGCTTATTTAAGTGTTAACAGCCCAAGAGTTAAGCCTTTTTTTTACTTTAAGCTTAGTTAAGTTGCATGCCATTTCAAGCCCCTTTTCCAGATTATCTTGTTTTAGTTTTTAGGCCTTTTAGTGCTTATTTCGGATTAGTTAGATATTCTTATAGCTCTTTAGTCTAGTTTAGCTTAAATGTCCACAAAGTGTCCAAGACTTAGCTAGTTTAAGCCATTAAGCTCATTTTAACTTCTGTCCGTTTTTAAAAGCCCATTGTCAGCTTATTTATAAGCTTTCACAAAAACTTGTAGTTTTGAAAATTGTTAAGCTCATCGAGCTTAACAACTTTGTTTCACAAAGTTTTTCCAAAAAAATGGGGGAGAAAGGGGTTTGCCCGGGTGAGCATGACTCGAAACCCGGGTCTCAACCTCCCTCGATACATCCCCTTTTACTCTCACCACTTACGCTTTTTTAGGGCGGGGGAGGGGGGGGGGACTCCTTGGGACTTTTACGTTAGTATCCCAAGGGCCAGGGTATTTAAGGGTGTTTTTGGCTATTAAGCCATAAGCTGTTTACAGCTTATTTGCGGGCTTATTTATAAGCAATTTTTTTGTTTCTTATTTTTCGTAGGTTTATCATAGTGTAAAGTATTTTTAGTAAAATTTTCAGAATTTTTAAAGGTCGTTTATTATTTTTTACAAATTTAATTTCGTTAAAAAGGTTTAAAAAATTCATAAAAAATACAAAAATTATCAAAAAAATATTTTTCTTTTTTAGAAAATTTTATTTAGTCATATAGTTTGTAGGAAAAATATAAAAATTTTCGTAGGGTCATTTTTATAACTTTTTGCTTTTTAAAGAACGGGTCCGGGTGCGGTTTTTGTCTTGACTCGTTTTTGGGTCAAACGACCTCCGTTTTCGGTCTAGTCTTTTTCATTCTTCGTTATTAGTCCCCTAGAGTAGTTTAGAAGCAAAAATTTCTCCGTAGGGTTAATTTTGAAGTTTTTAGGTTTTTGCCCCTTTGTTCGGGATTCGTGCTCTCGTTTTCTAGCTTAATTTCATAATTTTTAGGTTTTTCTTAAACGTTTTTGTTTGTTATTGTTTAATTTAACTTTCCACACTCTCAAATCATTTTTCTCATTCAAACTCCAATCTTCCGACTGTATCGATTCTCAAGTCCAGCCTCATTGGGGATAAACGACCCGGGAAAAGTCTATACTGCTCCTGGTTTCATTGATTTGTTTTGTTTTTAGACTTATATATATTTTATATTTTATCATATATTATATATATTTAGTATAAAATTAACAATCAGTCACCTTCCTACTCACCCCACCTCACAAACAAACAATCCATGCTGGCAATCCCAATCCACCCCATTCGTCCTTAGAACAAGACAAGTAATTCAAGGGTTGAGATCAAATTGATTGGGGGCCAAGGCAGATTCAGGGTCAGGATAAGCTCTTGAAGACTCTCACAAAAAGAAACACAACAAGCACACATTGACAGATATAAAAGAAAGAAGACAGAGAACAAGAGAAAAAAAAGGGAGGAGTAGTTTTAATTTTAGTTGTAATTTTACTTTTAAATGTTTTTATTTATGTCTTTAAATTCTATCCTTTTAAAATTTCAAGTATTGCAATCTTTCCATGTTCAATGAAATTCAAAGTTTTAAGCTTATTTTATCTTAAATCTGTTTTGATATAACTTGTTCATTTAGATATTGTTAAATTCAGTTTAAAATTATGTTAACTCAAACAAGCTTCTCATAAGCTTGTTTAAGTCTTTTCATAAAAAATACCAAAAACCAAATCTGTCAAAGCTAAGCTTAAAGGAATATAAGCTTAATCTGGAAGAGCTTATGGGGCATATAGTAGTTGCTTATTTATAAGCAAGGGTGGGTCATATAGCTTATTAGGATCATTTTATCCCTGTTTGAGCAAAGGAATAAGGTATGCTCACTTTTTCATTTTTTGCTTATTTTACTGTTCATCAGCTTATTTTATGCTTAGTACTGTTTTTTCTTGCTTATTGTACTTGTTTTAGGCTTATTTATCTTTATTGATTGCTTAAATGTCATTTTTAAGTGTTTTGCTTTAAACACCTTCGTTTTTTGTCTAGTTTTCTTTATTCTTACTTTTTTGTCATTTAGGATTAATTAAAAGTAAAAAAATCACTTTAGGATTAAAATTTGATAATTTAGTTTTTTTTAGTCGCGTTTTTTCGTTCCCGTTTTAAGTTTAAATCTTTTCTAGCTTTCGTTCTTATGTTTTCTTTATTCGTTTTTGCATTTTATTAAGTAGAATTAGGATTCAATTTCCAAATCAAATCTTTGATTATTCAAGCACCATTTTTAAACCTCGACTCGATTTTCAAATTCACGCCTCGTCGGGAAGAACGACCCGGGTCCGGTTTTAAACTTTGTGGATAACGAAGTGAGAAACCGATACTTCTGGTAATTCTATACTACTACTATTGATATTATCCTATTTATTATATATTTATTATATATTTATATTTATTAAAAGGAATCCAGTCAGGTCCATTGTCAAACTTCTTATAGACTTTCATATATCATCAGTTCAACAGCATTATGATCACTAGAGCTGAGGAATCTTAAGATCCTGACTTATCTTAAGCAATCTCAGCAATGTGAGTCTCGGCATATTTTATAATGCTTTGAACAACTTCAAAAACAGAATATGGGTCAGGGAAAGTGCATTCGTTATCGCCTTTTCCATCAAACGCAAGTGCTCTTTGAAGCTTTTGTAAGCCTTCAATAGATCTCCATCACATACCTTATAGGTAATCGATCTGTTTACCTCATCCAAGGCTTCGAGACATTTTTTACAAAATTGTTTTTTTCCATCTACAAATTATCAAGAAAACCACACAATATTCCAAGAAGTCATTCAAGAAGGATAAAAGTAATTTCTAACACTTAAACATCAATATATACTTTGAGCTTGTAAAACACTGAAACTACAAATATATTACAAGAAAACTAAATAAACGTTGTTGTTTTCTATTAAGTAATTGAGTATTTACCAAGGAGATAGTTCTGGATGAAGATGGCTCCGACGTTACCCCATTCACCTTCTTGCAACTCACAGCCGAGATAGTACTCAGAGTAGTGGCGGACCCAGGAACTTGGATTGTAGGAGGCAATTTTTTTTTTGACGGCAAAGAAACTAGGATAAAAATTAAGATCGGAATGAAAAATCTAGTATTGTCATTTAGGGTCCGTTTGGTTTATAGGTGGGTTTAGGATTATGATTTGGATTTAGATTTAAATATTGGATCAGGATTAGAATTTGGATTTGATATAGGAAAGAGAAAATAATATAATTAATTGTTAAATAATATTTTAAAATTTAATAAAAGTATTTAAAAATATTTTTGAATAGTTTATTATGTAGTGAGAAGAGAGATATAGACACACACAATAAAGTGGACCCCATATTTTCAGAAAACCACTCCTTATAGTGTGGATTGTGCACAGTGCTTTTTTTTAGACATCATTACCGAATCTCAAAGCCAAGCCATCAAACAAACACTTGCTTTCTCTTGGGAAACTCAAAAGCCAGCCCAAACCACTAAACCAAACGGGCCCTTAGAAATGAAGGATTAAGGTTTTAGAGTGTTAAATGTTGGACTTTAGTGTGTGAGTGGGGGGCAAATTGAGTTTTGAGTGGGGGCATTATAAAAAAAATGCTCAAAATTGTTAAAAAGTACACTATATAATCTCATCTTTTTGGTTTAGCCATGGAGGGCACCACCCCCCAAAACCTTAAACCTGGATCCGCCCCTGACTGCGGGGCTATGTACAACAAGTCGTTAAGCCTATGCTTGAAGAGTCCAAACACCGTCTCGGTTGCATTTAATATCCACTTGGACATCCTTTTTCCCACTTAGACACATGTCTTCTACAACGATTTTATCTTGAAGATAAAAGATTTCTGGTCCTTTGACCTTTAAATAGAGCTAGCATGTACATGCTTCATTTTGTAAATAAGGAAAAGAGAATATGAATGTACAAGTATGAAAGACCAAATTACCACAATTTAAAGTGAAAGGGACTTTGCGTAACAAAGGCCATTTTATAAATGTTTATATTTACAGAAATCTATATATAAACGTTTAAAAGTATAGACTTATGTTCCGCGCGCATGATCGAGCAAATGTTGACAAATAAGGAGTCCCACCTTGATGACGTATAACATGTGTAGCAGGCCTTTGGGCCTGGACTACATAAGTCATGCGTAGGGCTCAAGCCCAATAAACAATCACAAGGCACAATGGACCAAAACTAAACCCAGACCAACTGGCTACGGTCTGGAGACAGCAAGATGAACGGAAGGCTTCCAGAAGACGCTTCCGTAAGACATCGGAAGCCCGCTAGGCAAGCCCGTGTCCGCAAGTCACTATTATAAGCAGATCCTTGCCTATGAGGGTCCCACTTCGGCCCACTAATAAAAATGAGCGAAATATTAGGAAAACCTAATATTGGGCTCACCTATAAAAAGGGGTACTCTGACACCTCACAAGGTATGATCTTCTGACCACATTTCACACACACATACTCTGACATCCTCTGACAAACATGTTTACTTACTCTTACACCGGAGTCTAATCGTGGGGTCCGTCCCCACGATAAGACTGACGGTTTATCTTTAATTGTGCAGGAAATCATCTTATTACTTGATTTAGTACAAGATCTCACTCTTGGTCCTAATCCAACAACCATCCAAACCCATCATTTCAAACCGTAACATATTTTGTACTAACAAGTTGGCGTCATCCGTGGGACCGAAAATACAACCGCGTTTCCTAAAATACTCGCCATGAGCACTAACGAACAAACTCCCCTTAGCCAGCCCACGTCCGTCGTGAGGAATACGCTAGGGAAGGAGCCAGTTCCGTAGGATCCAGACAGGTCTATTTCTGATGAAGCCCTGCGGGAATACTACAAAAGGAACTACCATCAGATTCTACCAATCATAGCTGAAAAAGTGCACCAAGAGGAGGTGCAACAAGAAAAACTCAAAGCAATAAAAGCTCGTCTCAACTTTAAGGAGGCCTCACATCATTCTGAGTCGGGAACACCAATCAGAAGAAGGGATCTCAAGGAAAGGCTCGGACCAAGGTATGTCCGCAACAGATCCGGAAGTCTTGAGCCAAAGCGTGGCCGCTCTGAGTCACCTAAGAAAAAGGGTCTGGAAAGGAAAGCGGTGTGCAAAAGGTTAGAGAAGGGTGTAATCTACAGGCTCGAAGACAAGGGGAAGTGTGTATCCGTGCACTCAGACGATTCAAGGCGTTACCACAGTAGCTGCAGAGACACTGAAAGCTGCCATCAAGGTTCTCATTCAAGAGCAACGGAATCCGCTTCCGAGAGACATTATAACAAAAGGGCATCCTCAAGAAGAATGGAGGAGTTGTCAAAAAGTGAAGGTAGCGCGGGAGGTCATTGGAAATCAAGATTGAAAAGGCAAAAGACGAACATTGAGGACGATCTATCCCAACCTTGGGTATGTGAAGAAACAGATCCTTTCACTCCTCGGATTTGCTATTTTGACTTCCCAAAAACACGAATGCCTAGTCACATCAAGACATATGATGGAAGCGAAGACCTAGAAGACCACTTAAAGATTTTCTAGGCAGCTGCAAAAATGAAACGATGGGCAATGCCAACATGGTGTCACATGTTCAATTCTACACTTACTGGAAATGCCAGAGTATGGTTTGATGACCTCCCCCAAGAATCAATTGATAGTTATGATGACTTAAAGAAAGCGTTTTTAGAAAACTACCTCCAACAGAAGAAATGCATTAAAGACCCGGTTGAAATCCACAACATCAGGCAGAGAGAGGGGGAGTCTACGGAAGAATTCGTGCGGAGGTACAAGCTTGAATGCAGGGACGTGAAGGGAGCTTCGGAATGCATGAAAATCTCCGTCATGCACGGAATTACCAATCCCGAGCTAATCAAGCGACTACATGACAAAATTCCCAAGTCGGTAGACGAAATGTTGAGGGTAACTACAACATTCCTTCGAGGAGAGGTGGAAGCCTCTAACCCTGAACGAAAGAAGTCATTCCCGTCATGAAAACAACAAGAAGCTGGGCAAAAGCATAACTTCAAGAAGGTAAGCTTTCGAAATTAACAAAGACTGGAGCGAAAGCAGGACATGTTCACTCTTCTCACAAAAACACCAAAAGAAATTCTGGCTCTAGACAAAAGGAAGTTTAGGACCCCTCTGCCAATGACAACCCCGGTAGAAAAAAGAAATGCTAGCAAATTTTGCGAATTTCATGGGGAAGTAGGACATACCACTGATGAGTGTATGCACCTAAAGATGCAAATGGAACAAATGCTAAAGGCATGAAAGCTATCGCACTTAATAAAGGAGCTCAAATAGAGCAGCGGAAAGGAGCAGCCCAAAGCGGCAAAGAAATGAGAAACCTTCGAGAAAGACAAAGCACTAGTCATCCTAATGGTCCAACCTTGGGAAAGAGTGGCTAGGCAAAAGATAACACAAAGTTTTTCTCCTAACACATAAATCTTTTTTCCACCTCTAGATGAAGATGAAGGAATAGAAGGGCCAATGATCATCGAGGCGGAGATAAGAGGCCACTGCATATACCGCATGTATGTGGATGGCGGATCAGCCTCAGAAATACTATACAAACACTATTTCAACCGACTACGTCCAGAATACGTCCAGAAATTAAGAACCAATTGGTGCCGGTTACCACCCCTTTGATTGGATTTAGTGATGAGATAATATGGCCAATAGGGTAAATACAACTACTGGTAAGGATTGGGGATGAAGAACATTCTGTTGCGTCTTGGATAAATTTCGTGGTTGTAAGGTCACCATCTCCATACAACGAAATTATTGGAAGACCAGGAATTAGGAAACTACATGCAGTTCCGTCAACAGCTCATGGAATGTTAAAGCACCCGGTGGAAGGAGGATTCATTACTCTAAAAAGCAGCAGGTTGGTTTCGCTGGAATGTGCGTTGGTCTCCGGACCAGAAGAGGCCCCCGGGCTCTCAAACCAATGGTGGAAGAAAGGGTCAAGGTGGCAATAAACCCAGAATATCCAGAACAAACAGTAATGATTGGTTCTACCCTCACCGACGAGGGACGTAACAAGTTATGTGACTTACTTCAACGCAACCTGGATATTTTTGCTTGGAAACCTGCGGATATGACTGGCGTCCCAAGGCATATTACGGAACACTGCTTGAAAGTGGCGGGACGGAATGTTTTCCTGTTTAGACAAAATAGACAAAGAGGACAAGCAATGGATAAAAACCAAGCAATACAGGAAGAAGTCGGAAAGCTCATGGAAGCAGGAATAATAAAGGAAGTACACTACCATGACTGGTTGTCTAACCCAGTGATGGTAAAGAAGCATGATGACAGTTGAAGAATGTGCGTTGATTTCAAAGATTTAAACAAAGCATGCCCAAACGATGGTTATCTGCTACCAGAAATAGATTGGAAGGTGGAATCCTTATACGGATTCCCCTTCAAGTGTTTTTTAGACGCGTACAAAGGTTACCACCAAATACAAATGGCAAAAGAAGATGAAGAAAAAAACAGCGTTTATTACGAGCCAAGGAATATTTTGCTACACAATGATGCCTTTTGGTTTAAGAAATGCTGGGGCAACTTACCAACGTCCGGTTGATAAAGCATTCCATAAACAGATTGGTAGAAATCTCAAAGTATACGTAGACGATCTTGTCATAAAAATCCGCACAGAAGATGAGATAGTCAAGGACATAGAAGAAACGTTTAACACTCTGAGGGAAATTAATATGAAGCTAAACCCTAAAAAATGTACCTTTGGGGTAGAGGAAGGAATGTTCTTAGGGTACAAAGTCAACACTAAGGGGCTGAAGGTATGTCCAGATAAGGTAGACGTTGTCTTAAGTCTCCCGACCCCAAAATGCTTAAAAAATGTGCAAAAGTTTAACGGAAAACTAACAAGCCTAAACAGGTTCTTGGCCAAATCAGCATAGAAATCGTTACCGTTCTTTAAAACTTTGAAAAAATGCACGAAGAAAAGTGATTTCCATTGGACCGCGGAAGCTGAAGAGGCATTTAAGCAGATGAAGCAGCTAATAGCTGAGCTTCCCATGCTAACCACACCAATGGAAAAAGAAGAACTTATTGTCTACTTGGCAGCAGCAAAAGAGACGGTAAGTACGGTCCTAATGACGGAAAGAGAAGCTAAACAGATGCCCATCTACTTTGTCAGTAGGGCATTGAGAGGTCCGGAACTCAACTACACGTCAATGGAAAAGTTAGTTCACTGGCTCTTGAGTACATGCGTGTAAGCGACCTAAAACGAAGATACTTTCAAGCACATCCAATCATAGTAATCACGGATCAACCGATACAGCAGGTGTCATCAACACCGGAAGTAGCAGAAAGGTTACAAAAATAGAGTATTGAATTGGGAGAATACACAATACACTACAGACCTAGAGTATCAGTCAAAGGGAAGATATTAGCCGACTTTATAGTCGAACACAAGAAGGAGGAATCTCGGACAACTCATGATGGAAGTGAAAGAAAAGCTCCTTGAACCATGGATTTTGTTTATGGACGGGTCCTCCTGTACAGAAGGTTCTGGAGCGGGACTAATACTCACAAACCCGGGAGGGATGTAATTCACTTACGCTCTAAGATTTAGGTTTGACGCAATAAACAATGAAGCAGAGTACGAAGCCTTGATAGCTGGACTAAGGATAGCAAAACAAATGGGCGTTAAGAATCTCCAAGCAAATGTGGATTCACGTTTAGTGGCCAATCAGGTGAACGGAACGTATGTTACAAAGGAGACTGACATGATCCACTACCTGGAAAAGGTAATAACACTTACAAACAGCTTCAAGGCGTATCAATCAGGACAAGTCCCGCTAGAAGTGAAAACAAAAATGCCGATGCACTAAGCAAAATTAGCTTTCACAGCTTTCGATCACTTGAGGTATGCAAGTAATGGTTGAAGAAATTAAATAGAAAGGTCTAAGTGAAGTAGATATATTGGTTGTAGTGGAGGATAAAGGAGAATACCTGGATCGACCCAATTTCAAATACCCTTGCGAAAGCAATCACTTACCAGCGTGTGAAGAAAGCAAGGGCAATAAGATTGTATGTCATAGCGATTTGCCGAAGTTAATGCGGGCCTTTACAAAAAATCTTTCAACGGGAGACCATGGCTAAGGTGCATAGGGCCACTCCAAGCCAACTATGTTCCGAGAGAGATACATGAAGGATCTTGTAGCATGCACGCAGGTACACGATCCCTCGTGGCTAAGGCCTTACGGACTGGTTACTACTGGCCTACGATGCATAAAGACGTAAGGACGTTAATAAGAGCATGCCAAGACTGTCAAGTTCATAAACCCGTTCCAAGGAACCCCCAACAAAAGCTAACCCCAATCACGTCACCATGGCCATTCTACAAATAGGGAATTGACATAGATGGACCTTTTCTAGAAGGGCCAGGGAAAGTCAAATTTTTAATAGTGGCCATGGACTACTTCACAAAATGGATTGAAGCAAAACCGTTCGCAACCATCACTGGAAATCAGATCAAAAAATTTATACGGGACAACATCGTCTGCGGATTCGGACTCCCCGGAGAGATTATTTTGGACAATGGAAAAACAGTTCCGAGATGATCCATTTAAGGATTGGTGCAAAAAACTATGTATCCGCTAACATTTTGCTTCTGTTAAACATCCGTAGACCAATGGCCTCGTAGAAAGAGCAAATCGCAGCTTAGGAGAAGGAATAAAAGCAAGGTTGGATGTAAGAAGCAAGAACTCGATGGATGAGCTCCCTCGTGTTTTATGAGCACACCGCTGGAAGAAGCGTACCTCCTCATTGATGTGATATGATAGGAGATGAGCAGCGATCCGAGAGAGCAGCTACGGCACTAGACGGATATCGCTGCGAGTTGAGCATACCACCTAAGGTTCGACACCTATGAATGGCAGGCACGTAGCTAGTATACAGGGGTCATTCTGGCAGAGATTGGCATGCCTACACTCAGAACAGTGGAAGTGGACTTGGGACAAAACAATGAAGCTTTGGAAATCAACCTCGATCTCTTGGAAGAAAGGAGAGGGGAAGCAGCAATACGTGAAGCTAAGAGTAAAGCAAAAATGGAAAAATACTATAACTAAAAAGTTTAAAATACAAGTTTCAAGCCAGGAGACCTTGTGTACCACAACAACGATGCAAGCCGGGCAGAAGACACAGGGAAGCTAGGCCCCAAATAGGAAGGACCATATGAGGTAACGAAAGCACTTGGAAAGGGAGCATATAAGTTAAGAGACCGTAATGGAAAGCAACTTTCGGGGACTTAGAATATCAGTAACCTCAAAAAGTGTTATATTTACAAAATGTAAGCTACTCACCCATGCGAACTCCGCAGTGGGGGTAATGCATTTCAATTTATCTTATTTACACATTGTAATGTCTTTTAAAATTTCAATAAAAGTGAAGCCTAACTACCTTCACAAATTTTCCTTTAAATTCCTTATTCCTTACTTTGCAATGTTTTTTTTGTAATTAAGACGCGCACGCAATAGGACATGACTCAATCAATGTTATTTCGTATAACAAAAGGGTGAGTAACCTCAAAATTCGCTCAAATATACATAAGAGGTATTGCAAGCCCAGTATAGGGAGAATAACCCAAAAATATTCAAACAAAGAGTATCAAGATAAACATATCACCATGATATTAAAACGATAGCAGAACCATATTAAGCATTAAAACATTAAAAATTGTACAAGTACATTTTACCGCAACAAAAAGGTCACAAGCGACCGCGGTACCTAACGGATAAAAACAGTTAGAAAATTGTTCACATACAAAATCATATACAACCAAAACAGAACCGTAAGCAAGTCACTGCGGGATGTTCAACTCTGCATCATCAACATTGGGAAAGGGGTTAGCATTCCCGTCATCAACATTCTCATTAGTGGTTGCCTGATCATCTGTACCTGTAACCTCGTAGTCATCTACGGAAATGGGAGTAACGGTACTGGCAGAAGCAAAAGTGATAGACAAAGCTACGGTAGTGCCAGCATATTTTTATCCGGGAAGTACTTTTCCTTGGGTCGTGTCCCAACGAAATCGTAATTGAAGAATTTTAGGGAATAATTCGGATTCGAGTTAAGAATGATAAAGGATTTTTTGAATTATTGATTACACTACAAAATATAATAGCACAAACTAAAACGATGAAATAGCACGAAATTTAAATGCACAAAATGAAAAATCGTCGAGCTAAAACTGAAATCTTAAAATCTAAGAGCAAAACGAATTTTTAACAAATTTTTATACCTAAAATCACAAATTAAAAATGAAAATTAGGAAAAAAATGAATTTTTTAACTATTTTTGAATTTTTTATGAATTTCTAAAGTTTAATGAATTAATCAAAAATAAACTTTTTCTAAAAATTAACACTAAAAATTTTGTTTTTATTTTTCAAAAATACTAGATTTAAAAAGAAAATTATTGCAAAAAGAATTTTAATTTTTCAACTATTTTTCTATTTTTTATGATTTTTCTAAGAAAAAGGAATTAACTAAATTCTATTTTAATTCCTAGAAAATACAAATTTAACTGGAAAAATATAGAAAAATGGTTTTAAGATGCTAAAATTGTGCAGAAAATGTATGGACACAAAAGGCCAATTTTTATATACTTCTATTAAAAGGTTATTGCAAAAATAAATTGAAAAACCTAAATTTTATTTTTCTAATTTTTAATCTGAAAAGAAAATTAAAATGAATTAAAAAGAAATTGAAAAGAACAGTGTTGCAAACTTGGGTAAAGTTGAAAGACAAAGGGTTAGGCGGGGTAAATGAAACAATTTTACACTATAGCACCAAACGGTAACCCTAGACTTTGAGGAAACCAACAAAACAGACCCTACGCTTATGGCTCAATTTTGGGCTTATTAAAAAGTGAGATTCAGAAAAAACTTAAAACTACAAACTTATAAGAATAGCTTATTCCCTAACAACTTTTAATAAAAGACACTTGGTTTTTAAACAACAGAAAAGCTACAACATAGCTCCTTAAGATTCACTGTTACAGAAACTTAAGGTTTCCCCTAACTTTTTGGATTTTGGCTTTTTTTGGCTTATTACTAGAATTAATTTTAAGGACAAAAGAACTCTGTGATGCTTAAGATGTGCAACTAAAGGATTCAAAACAAAAATTTAGCTAGGTGTGTTAACAAGATTAAAAGAAAATTTAGACGTAAAATGATGCCAAGTTTTGACTTAAAAACTGAATAAGCTTTTACTAATAAGCTTAAATGCTTATTTCTAAACCCTTCTAACACCCTAAAAGCTGACATTTTGAATATACGTGCTAAAACTAATTGTTGAACTAACCTGATATAAGAAATTTGATAAGAAAACACGAGATCCTCATAAATCACAAATGTACAATTAACTAAAACTCAAACTGCTGTCAAACTAGTATGCTGGATATACTTGACCTAATGATCCAAGAGCAAGAACTAGCTAACATTTCACTAAATGTACCTAAGTAAACACAAAACAATTTTGAACTTCTAAGTTGCTTCTAAAATTCTAAACTCTAAAACTTACTACAGCTGAAAACTGCCCTGGTGCTGGCACAAAGTTTTTACACTCTAAGCTTTAAAATTCTTCAAACTAAAACTTAAAACCTATTTAACTTTTGATATTATGACCTAATACAACTGTATAAAGAGCTTTGACAAGGATACATTGACTTTAAAAGTCAAAGACACCTAGATCCAAACACTCTCTTAAATTGACTGTTAAAACTAAACAGACCTTAAAATCTATTTTGAAAACTTAAATTCCTAAACCTTTTATCTACCTCTACTTAGGATGACCTAATGAAGCTAATTGCACAATTTATCCTACAGCTTATTAGTAATATTAAACTAGTTTCTCTACTAGCTTAATACACTAATTTTTCAGTTTTAAAAGAGAAACTAAGTTTACTCAAACTAAATCTAATGAAAACTAAAAACAACTAGAAATTAAGCCTGAACAAACATATTTGAAGACAATTAAACAATAGTGAATAGAAATAAGCAATTGATAAAGCTAAAATTTAAGCTAAATTGAAATTTGAGGAATTAAACCTGTGAGTTTTGGAGTCTCAGAACTTAAGTCACTCTTGTAGAGTGAGTGACTTAAAAGAGCTTAATCGTAATGGCACCTTGCCTCTAAACCTGAATAACAAGCTCAATAAGCTGTTCTTAGCTTATTTCTCCTTTAAGCTTCCAAAAATGAACACAACACAACTCAAGTGATCATTATTTGATTCAAATTGATTAAAGTTGAGTAAATGAATGCTTAAGAATAAAGTTTGACTGAAAACAGTAATAGCTCAATGAGCTTATTTAAGGAGCTTATCTTGATGAATTTGACTTGTAATTGAAATCCAAAGTGAACAAAACTTGTATACTGAATTGTTATTACTAAAAGGATGAGTACAAGCTGTATGAACAGAGTAAATAATGAAAGCTGAAAACGAAAATGTTTGAAAGAAATGCTTAAAATTGAAGAAAATTCAAAGTGAAAATTTGAAAACAAAAAATACAACTAAAATATGAGACCTAGAGCTGCTATTTATAGGGGATTGAAGGAGAGGAGTGAAGAAATCTCGAAACTTCCACTCAATCTTGGCCATTGATCATTTTCGAACAAATATAAGCCGTTTGATGAGATTAGTGAGGTGTCTTGGCCAATAAATGGATGCCACGTGGACTGGTTGATGTGGAGAGGGATTTAGACGAGCTTGGGCATTTATAGAGGAGCGGGGGGTGGATTTCGCGAAGTTGGGTTTGTGGAGAGAAAAGGCGGGAAATTCTGTTTGGGCGGTTAGGTTGTTATAACAAACGCGGTTGTTTGTTTAAATCTTTGGAGTGTTGGCAAAACAAATCCCTGCGATTGCTTCTCTTCTTTGTAGTGTTAAAGCAAGTTTGAAAATGGCAGAATCAGTCCTTGTTTTTTTTCCTTCTTCTATTTCTTCTTTATAATACAACTTTCTTCATTTAGCAACTTTGGTCCCTTTGACTTTAAAACTTCAAATAAGCCTTTGAATATTGAAGACTTGTCATAATTGGTCCTTGGCTTTATTATTTTGACCTTTGATTGCCTTTCTTGCTGTATCGGCTGATCCGGCTTTTGATCTTTGGCTGTTTCTTCACTTTTGTTCTTGTCTCTTTCGTTCCTTGTCGGTTTTGATGTTTTTGCCTTTTTTTGTCACCCCACCCCCATTGTATTCCTTTCCTGCCCAAATTAAACACAAAAAGCACCACTTTTTCTATTCTTTTGGCATTTTATTGGCTTTTATTTGGCAAAATCCCGGGTAATTTAATATACAATTTAGCAAATATCAAAATTCCCCTACTAAAAGCGATTGACGTGTCCTCACGCAATGTTATGAAGTTAAACTTGTAAACTGCAAGTTTTCAAAATGCCCTTGTTTAAAACCTTTTATGAATTACTTTTAAATAACAACTTCGCTTTTCTCAACATTTAATCCCATGGATAACACAATTAATGGCAATCATCGCAATTTTGCAACTCTTGGCTCATCGAAATAGGGCTACTCCCGATTACATAGAGCACAAAAGAGGAAAATTCGTCATCATTCGACTTTTTCACTAGAAGATAACACAAGCTATTTATACAAGATCTTTGTAAATATTAGTCCAAATGATTAAAGCTCTGTCTATACTTATAACTTGTGAACTTTTCACTCCCAGGAATAAAATTAATGATTAAGATGTGTGAACTCTTTTTAACTCAAAGCTATTAGATCAATTTATCTTCATAGTTGGAAATTCTATCTAAAGCTTTACAATTATGCCTTGTGAGCTCAATGTTATTAATCATAGATAAAACATCGACTCAAATGCATAAAAGGAGATTTGGATACATAACTTAATAAATTGATTTGAGGAAATGATAATTTTTAACATTCTTTTTATTTTCAATGTACTATATTATTTTTTTTCTTGCAATAGGAATGTTTGTTCTTAGTTCGTACCCCTTCTAGCTTTTATCCCAAATTGGATATCGCAACATCATAACGGTGTTCTTAGTTAGTACCCCAATCGCTGCTACGTTTGTGGGTTATCGCGACAACACCTTTTTCCTACAAAGCCTAGAATCCAAAGTCCATTAGTTGCAACATATCACTAGGCCTCGACTCTAGTGATGAATCGCCTTACGAACCTTGATTCACGTACAATAGTTTTAATCCTTGTTGCGGACCCCTCGAGGGTTTTCCCTTTTCTTCAACATGGATACGCCAACGATTAAAAAAACTACATATAGCTTTTATTATTCTATTTTTGCGAATGCTTCATTGGCACGAAAAATAATGCTTTTGCATTAGAAATGCTTCATTGGCATTCTTTTTATAATTATCTTTTTGATGAATGGAAAAATTTCACTTTAGAAAATCAACTTATAAATTGAAACCCCCAAAAATCTTACTTAGCATATTAAAATGAATTCTTTTTAAAATGTAAGACTTTTTCTAAAAACATTGGTTGACCTTAAGCTAAATTAAAAGAGCAGTATGATAAGTGTGTTAAGCTTGTGGGAGAAAAAAGTCACATATCATTCATATAAGTCGTTTAGTTTTCAAATTAACCTTGTCTTAAACAAATACACTTATATTTAACTACATCCTTTCTTGTTCTTCACATTTTAAAATCCAAAGCAATAGGGATTTGTGAAAAGCTTGGCCCACAAAGGTAGGTTAAAGAACTAGCTAAGGCATTTTTCACCCGGTCAAGTCAAAATTAACTCCTATTTCTCACCAACGGACTACCAAAAAGTGGTGTTTTTCCTCAAACTAAGCTTCTTTTGAGCTTTTCTTGTAAGCAAAAATTTAAAATTTTTTCATTTTTTCTCAAAAAGGTAATTCAAAAAGATTCAAACAAGGTTGCGTGAATGCCAAGTCAATATCGAAGATTCCTTCCCCAATCAAATGAAACTTTGTCATAAATGTTTAATATAAGGGTCAAAAAGGAATCTTTAACAAAAATTCTATGGTCATGCCAAAAGAATAGATGTTAGTTCGATAAAGACAAGGATAAAAGATTTCCTTATTTATGAAGAGAAGATTGGAGACCATCGATGGAAATTGTAGGAATTGCTTTGTCCTTCCACAATTTTGAACCATGAGTCTTCCAAAATCCGGAAAACCTAGACAAAAATCACAAACAACCAACAAGAGACGAAAAAGAACAAGCTTCCTCTTTTTTTTACATTGTTAGCTCGATAAAAAATTCTAAATCGGCTTAGTTTTGTTAACCGAGTAAAAGTATTACTCGCCCCGAATTAATTTGTTCCTTGGGGAAAGCAAAGAAAAATAAGAAAGAAAAGAAAATAAAGGATAAGCATGGGGTTGCCTCCCAGAAGCGCTTGTTATTATAGAGTCCCCTCGCTAGACTCTTTCCCAGAACTAGCGGTTCTTATGGTGGGTAATAGCAATGGTGAAGAAACTCCAAGAGGTGGAAAAACCTCCACCAAACTAGGGCTGAAAGTTATAACGTAGCCATTTTTGATTCGGGTTCAACAATCTTTTAGAAAAGATTTTCAATGAGAGAACAATGTGAACCCGAAAAATGCTTTGGTATCATTAAGTCCATTATGGGTGGGTGGAGCTGGGTCAAAAAACATCAAGAGTCAACAAGAGCTTTAGATGGAGCTAACTATTTTGAAAATCTTATCCATTAAAAGCATCATTAACCCCCCCCCCCCCCAAAAGACCGGTTTAATAAACTTTATCTTATTCCTGTGGAGTAATATACGGGTATAAACCTCAGGATAGGTGACAAATGGTGAAAAGATGGAATAGTAAATGTGAAGACTCTTCCTCTTCATCTAAAAACAACATTTTCACCTATACCGGGTAAGAAATTCACTTGTGTTAATTTCTGTCAAAAGCAATTAATTGCAAGCCATACGGGCTCGTCATCAATAGTAAATGACTCGTACTCGGGAAAAAATCATTGGAATCATCATGGGGAAATCATCAATATAGTAGTGTTCCTCCCTGAGTCACGGTCACTCTTCGATACCCAGTAGTTCGAGTTATCGGAAAAACTATCACATCCGCCTCCTCTAAAGGCAACTAAGATCCACAACGGGGTTAGTAGAGGTGGGGCATAATATAGGAGAATCGTGCACTAGGAGGAGGAGAGATTAAAAGTGTTAATCTTTTCAATTAAAAGATAACTTTCGACTAATTTCTCCCGAAGAGAAATGTCAACGATCTTAGAAATGTCGAGATCAATCTCTCCTCCGTCCTCCTCAATATCAACACAATCATAAAAATCGTCATCAAAATCGTCATCGTCGTCAGTATCATCGTCATCGACACAATGCTTCAACGATATTCGGTGAATTGGAGCAACGATGAGCAAAGTCTACTCGTGGACTTCTCGGAATAGGAATCATCGCATGTCGTAGAAATTTCACTCCCACTAACTAAGTCATCAGGAATCACTTGGGTTTGAACACACAGGGTCTATAAACTATCTGTATCCGTTTCCGGAGTTAGTGTTAATATGCCAGTTTCCCATTATGAGTGAATCTTTGGCTCTTCGTTTTGCGAACGGGAGTGTGTATCGTTTTCGGATGAACCGCATAAACATCCTAAATCATCTACCATCATCGTCTTTGATAATCTTCTGATTCGAGCTCTAAGCTTTAAATTCTCTATGCTCTTTTGCTTCCTTTGGGGTTTGTGATTTCCGAATTGTCATGCTTAGGCTATTGAATTTATCCTTAAGCTAATAAATCTTATTTAACATTTTCTTCTATAAATCATATATCGATCTCTTCCTTTCATATTCTCTCATTACCTCCCTAATCTTTCATACAATTTTCATCTCTTTCTAAACACTGCATGATTCTGATAGCTACCAAATCTTGGATTCTCATTTCTTGAGGAGATTGACTTTCATTTAAGGCTTGATTAGCTTTTTGAAGTCTCTCCTCAGCAAGCAGTTCCGCAATACTCTTCTCTTCTTGATCTTTCTGAATTTGGTTAGGAGTTTCTTGCCTTGTGGTTGCGAATTTCATTAGGATTTGTAATCCTTAAGAAGACTTTGCACAATTCGTGCAAATACTCAGGTTGATTTGCTCTTCTTCCACAGTTTGCTTGATCTTCAAAAATTTCTCCTCAGCAAGCAATAACTTGATGATCTCTTTTCATTACGAGGTATGTGATCATACCTTCACGAAGTTCCTTGCTTAGTTCTATAAGATCCTTTTGAGCATGTAGAATTTCCATACTTGCTACCGGTAGGAGTCTGGATAACATCGGAAACTGCGGGGGTTGAAATTGCGTCAAAACAGGAAGTATGAGAATTTAATCACTCTAGGTTTATCGGCTGACATGATAATCTAAGTGTGGACACCAGCATAACGCACAAACCAAGATATTGTTGTGGAAGAGTTTTGTGATTCATGTGGTGTATTACCTCACCATATGACTAGAATAATTCGAAAGTGTGGAGGTGTGGTCTAAAGGATTAGGAGAATAATTGTTAGCACTTGAAAAGGTACTACAATTGAAGCAATCTCCATTAACAAGTTTTGAACCACACCTCGCACAAGTCGAACACGGGCAATGCGGGAATTCGTTTGTCCTTCCGCATTGAAAACAAGGATAAAACCCGTATGTCGACATAATAAAGAATCAAAATATAGAAGGTGAGTAGTAGATATTATGATGGAATAAGGAAGATAACGAAGAATATTTGGATTTTATTATCATTTTTCAATTTTTTTAATTTTATTTTATTTTTTTTATTTAAGGGCCTAAATTCTAAGAATGAAAAAAAGATCGAGAAAAGTACTCAACCAAAAGATCCTACTAACGTCACGGTAGACTCTCTTACCGACTACTACAAAGAAGAGCGGAGAAAAGGGTAAGAGCGCGGCTCTTTTAGAATAACCCTTGTCCCTTGAGGCGATCCGAAGACCCGGCCTGCCTACTCTCTTTAATGAATATATAAGCCAATAGAGGTGCGCCGTTACCTAACAGAGTTGTCAACAAATGGAGTGTTTTGATCTTTTGTTGCGATGATATTATGATAATACTCAATTTAGAGTATTATATTATTGTTGATTCTTTTCTTTTTTTTCAAAGGAAATGTTTTTATATTTTGGATTTATTATTTTTTATTATTTTTATTTATAATAGAAAGAAAATTTTATACTTTTTATATTTTTGAATTTTTTTTTTTGCGTTTTTGATTTATATAGCAAGAATATAAACTTTCCCGGTGGAAAGGATTTCTCGACTCTACTTCGACGAATACTCTTCAACAATCGTTCACGACTTCCCCGGCAACGGCGCCAAAATTTGGTTGCGGTAAAACAAATTTAATATACGTATATAGTATAACTCTCGTAAGAATTCTTTCCAAAATACTTCTCAAACAAGAGAAATATAAGGTAAAAATCTCACTAAAGAAAACACAATTTGTATATTTTTATCCGGGAAGTACTTTTCCTCGGGTCGTGTCCCAACGAAATCGTGAATTGAGAATTTTGGAATAATTCGGATTCGAGTTAAGAATTATAAGGGATTTTTGAATTTTGATTATACTACAATTGTAAAAGCACGAATTAAGAACAATGAAATAGCACGAATTTTAAATGCACTAAAACGTAAAAAAAACGCGAGCTAAAACTGAAATTTAAAAACTAAAGCACGACTTTTAACAAATTTTATACCTAAAAATCACAAATTTAAAATGAAAATTTTAGGAAAAAGAATTAGAATTTTTTAACTATTTTTGAATTTTTTATGAATTTTCTAAGTTTAATGAATTAATCAAAAATAAACTTTTTCTAAAAATTATCACTAAAATTTTACTTTTATTTTTCAAAAATACTAGATTTAAAAAGAAAATTTTTGCAAAAAGAATTTTAATTTTTCAACTATTTTTCTATTTTTTATGATTTTTCTAAGAAAAAGAAATTCACTAAAATCTATTTTAATTTCTAGAAAATACAAATCAAATGAGAAAAATAAAGAAAAATGGTTTTAAAATGCTAAAATTGTGCAGAAATGTAATGGAAACAAAAGCCCTAATTTTTATACATCTATTAAAAAGTAATTGCAAAAATTAAATTGAAAACCTAATTTTATTTTTCTAATTTTTAATCTGAAAAGAAAATTAAAATGAATTAAAAAGAAATTGAAAAGAACAGGGTGCAAACTTGGTAAAGTGAAAGACAAGGGTAGGCGGGGTAAATGAAACAATTTTACACTATAGCACAAACGGGTAACCCTAGACTTTGAGAAAACTACAAAACAGACCCTACGCTTATGGCTTAATTTTGGCTTATTAAAAAGTGAGATTCAGAAAAAACTTAAAACTACAAACTTATAGATGAGCTTATTCCTAACAACTTTAATAAAGACACTTTGGACTTTTGACAAAAGAATAAGCTAAAAATCTAACTGGTAGCTGCTGTTCACAGAAAGTAGGTGTTTAATAAGCCTTTTAGATTTTGACTTATTTATGGTTCATTACTTGATGAAATCTGAAACTAAAAGATGTTACTAGTAGCTTAAGATGTACACTAGTAATATCTAAACAAACATTAGCTAGGTATTAACAAGTTTAGGAAGAAAACCTAAATGGAAAAGAGCTAGTTTTTTTGCTGATGTAATTAGCTGCTGATGCAATTGACTCACACACTTACTTACAGGCTAAATTCTAGAATGCTAACTTTTTAAACCTACTAAGTTCTTGCATCTAAACCTGACAATGATGAATATTAGAAAGCTATCTAAAGCTTAAACTAATTTGCTTATCTAAAGTGCCCTGGTGCAAATGAAGATTTTTTACATTCTCAACTTTGTAAAACTAAACTCTAACTTCTAAAACTTGTTTTAACCTTGATATTAAGAACTAATACATCTATGTAAAAAGAATTGACAGTATTTCTTTGACTTTAAGAGTCAAAGAAAGCTTAAACCAAACACTACCTTATTGAAACTGTCAAAAACTTATTGTATCTACAAACTTTCTAAAAGCTAAAACTTTCAAAACTTTTTATCTACTTTCACTTAAAATGACCTAATAAAGCTTTCAAAGCTATAAAACCTAAGGCTTATTTGTGAGATTAAGCTAGTTTCTCTTCTAGCTTAATACACTAATGTTTCAGTTTTACAAGAGAAACTAAGCTCACACAATTTTAATCCAATTAAAACTGAAAACAGCTAGAGATTGAACCTAAACAAGCATGTTTGACAGGAATTTAACAAAGTTGAATAGAAATAAGCAACTGAATTTAAGCTAAAAATTAAGCTAAATTGAAACTTAAGAAATTTAAACCTGAAATTGTTGTTGTCCCAGCACCAAAGTCACTCTAGTTGAGTGAGTGACTTTAAAAGCTTATACCTACTGGCACCTTGCCTCTAAACCTCAATAAGCTAGATTTGAGCTTATTGTCCTTTTAGCTTCCAAAATGAACACAACACAACTCAAGTTCTCATTATTTGAATGTAAATTGATAGGTTTGAGTAAATGAATGCTTAAAGACAGAATTTGACTAGGTTTGAGCTTATGAAAAGTAATAAGCTCAAATGAGCTTATTTAGAGCTTATTTGATTAAAATCACTTCAAATTAAAATAGAAGAACACAAGAAGCTTGTAGACTGAATGATATTGCTAAATTGATGAAGTACAAGAGTAAAGAACAACAGTACAAGAGCTTAAAGCTATTTAAAAACTTGAAAGAAAAAATTGCTTAAAATTGAAGGAAAATACAAAATGAAAATTAAAAACAGAAAAACAACAACGAAAAATGAGTCCTAACACTCCTATTTATAGAGAATAGATGAAGAGAGGGGAAAGTTTCATGAAGCTTCCATTCAATTTCAGCCTTTGATCAATCTTGGACAATTCCTAACCGTTTGATGATGAATTGTGAGGTGTTTGCACCAATGATGTGTTGCCACGTGGGCGTTTTTATGTGGAGAGGGATTTAGAAACGAGTTCAAGAGATAGAGAGGAGCGGGGGTGGATTTTTCAGGGATTGGGTTTGTGAGGGTTTTTGGCGGGAAATACGGTTAGGAGTTGGTTGGGGAAGTTTTGAGCGCGCCTGTGTGTTTGAAGGTTTGGGTTATATGCACTTTTGGTCCTTGTGTTTGCTGTTCCCTTTTCTAGTATAAAAGAAAGTTTCAAATTAACAAATTCGACCCTTGTGTTTGTTGTTCTTCTTTCTTTTCTTTTATAATCAACTTTCCACTTATGCAACTTTAGTCCTTGAATCTTCAAAACTCCAAATGGCCTTTGAATCTTTGAACACTTGTCATAATTGGCTGATCCGGCTTTGATCTTTGGCTGTTTCTTCACTCTTGTCTTGTCTCTTTCGATCTTTGTCGGTTTTTGACTGTTTTTGCTTCTTTTTGTCCTTGTAATCCTTTCCTGCACAATTAGACACAAAAGCACACTTTTTCTATTCTTTTGGCATTTTTATGGCTTTTATTTGGCAAAATCCCGGGTAATTTACATATACAATTTAGCATTTATCACACAGCTTATAATTTTGGATGATAGGTCAAAAATGGATGGACCAAGGGTTGAAATTAATTCAGAACTTTGGACTTAGGGGTTAATAGGATTAGTTG
>BQNB010008485.1:51921-89829 GCA_026074375.1 Tanacetum coccineum
TCTCTAGTTTCTCTCTAATAAATCTTCCAACTTTTCTCTTATCTCTTTTCTAGTTTTTGCTTATTGGTATAGCTTATTGTTGTGAAATGGATTAAGCTTTTGGGATAACACAACCGCACTACAATTTTCATTTAACGGCGTTTTGGTCAATTCGATCAACTTGTCTTTGTTATTAAGCATCTTTTTGAACATCGGAGCAAACTTTGGCATATGAATGAGAGCATCCGCGAAACTTAGCTCAAAGTGAAGATTACGGAAAATTTCCATAAACTTTGAAGCTAGGATATCATCCTTTTCACGAATCTTTTGTTTATTGAGTCTCGATGGGTAAGGCAAATTAGGTTTGGCTTTGTTGGCAACGAAAGAAGGTTCTTCGATTGGTTCTTTGTCTTTGGGTTGTTCTTGGACCAATGGAGGAGGTTGGATGTCTTCGGTGCTCGGTAGCTCCGTATCCTTTGTCACCTCACTTTCCTTTTCCACCACCGGCGGTGGAATCGGAGGTCCATCGTATGAAACACCACTACGAGTTGTAATTGCCTTGGCTTCGTTTCTTGGGTTTGGAATGGTATTGCTAGGTAAAGAACTTGAACTTGAAGGTTGGTTTGTGTGATAGTTTTGCATGAAACCGAGCATCATCTTCTGAAAATCATCTTGTTTCTTTTGAGAATCACTGTAAACTCTTTGAAAATCATTTTGGGTTCTTTGAAAATTATCCAACTTCATTTGCAAATTATTCATGTTCGCATCATTAGCTTTAGAATAACTTTCAAATTCCGTTTTAGACACACTATTTGTTGGAGGTTGGTAAGGTAAGACTTGATTGAGTGGTGGTTGATTGGTTGGTGTTTGGTATGGTGGAGCTTGATAAACTTGATTTTGACGGTTTTGATTAAAGTTTCCTCCACGGTTTTGGTTGAAATTAGAATTGGTTCCTTGGTATCGGTTTTGGTTGGTTTGGACATTCGGTTGATTGAAACCCGGTGGTTTCATTTGACTTGCCAAATTGGAAGGTTGGTTTCTTTGGAGAAAATTACCAACAGCTGCGGTTTGTTGAAATTGTTGGATGTTGTCATGAAAAACGGGAAAATCGTTTCCACCTCGAGTTAACGGACAAAGGTTAAAATGGTGATTTGATCCACAAGTGACACATACTTCCTCAACTGCTTTGACGGGTGCAGGAGTAGAACAGCTAAAGCTTTCATTTGATTCATCATTTGGGTTCATCTGATAGTCTTCTTATCCTCGAGAGAAGTTGTGGTGAGAAGCGGCTATTTGTTGCATATCGAAAGAATTATTAGAAGGTGAAGAATTAGAAAGAGGAGCATCCGTACTCACTCTTGAATCATTAGCACGACTTCTTGAGTAACGAACTTTTGACTTGCTTTCAATAATCGCTAAACCTTCTTGAGGCATCTTGTCTAAAAAATTGCCACCTGCGGCGGAATCTAAGGCATCTTGATCGTTTGAATTCAAAGAATTGTAAAAAGTATCGAGTTGGTGGAGTTCCGAAAAGCCATGGTGAGGACATTGACGAAGGAGTCCTTTAAAACGTTCCCATGCTTCGTTAAAAGATTCGTTGGGTTCTTGGAAAAAATTGGTGATTTTGTTTCGGAGGTAAGTTGTTTTTGATGGTGGGAAGAATTGGTTTATGAATTTTGAAACAAGGTCGTCCCATGTGAGAATTGATCTAGGAGGTTCCTTGTCTAACCAATCTCGGGCTTCACCGTCTAGAGAAAAAGGGAAAAGCAAAAGCTTAACCGAAGTGTTCGGAACTTCTGGATGTCTAAACGTTGAAGTGACCTTATTAAAAAATCGAAGGTGATTGTGGGGATCTTGTCTACCCGTAAACTTATTGCTTTGCACAAGATTGATTAAAGGTTGCTTAAGCTCGAAATTGTTAGCATTGATCGGTGGAACAACTATAGCATCTTCATAACCCTCGATGGGTGCTTGTAACATTTGGGCCATCGTACGATTGTCGGCCATTGGAACAACGTTTTGTTCAACAATTGGTTCAAAATTTTCAACAACCGGAAGAGTTTGTTGTTGTCGACGTCTTCGAGATTGCGAACGAGTGCGCATAAAAAGAAAAACTAACAATTAAAAAGCAAAACTTTACACTAATTTTTTTTTTTTTTAGCAATGAATTTTAACGGTTACACGAAAGAGACTTAAACCAAATAATCAACTACTTCACGGTAGCTCTTGAAAATTGCTTTTCAAGGTGAGCCGTACTTGGTAGTGACACAAAAGGCAAGTGTTAAATCTTTGATTACGATTTGGGAACAATTGCAAGTTCACCGGAAATTGAAATGATAATATCTCAATAGAAGATATTATTTGTTGGTGTTCGATTACCAACTTTGTTTATTTTATTTCTTTTTTTTAAAGGACAATTTTTTATGTTTTTGATTTTTCTATTTTTTTTTTCTTTTACTTATACTAAAAAGAAAAGGAAAATATTTTTTACTTTTTATATTTTATATTTTTTTACTTTTGAATTTTAAAACAAGAATGAAACTTTCGAGGACGAAAGGATCTTCAAACCAAATCAACAAACACAAAACGTAGGAATCGTAAACACTAGTCCCCGGCAACGGCGCCAAAAACTTGGTGTGGTAAGTTTTATACACGTAAAATATATATAAAATATAACCTTAAGAGTAATTAAGAAAATTACCAAGTTACCCTTGATAAAATTCACTCTCAAAAATATATATAATATAATATATAATACGTATATTAAACCGGGTAAATATGATCACCCGGGTCGTTATCCCCAATGACTAGTGAAATTGAAACCACGTTTAGGTTCGGATCCTGATTTGAATGAAGCAAAGATATTTGATTTGGTTTCTAGAAATAAAAGCCCTAATTTTTAATTTTTAATTAAAAACTAATTAACTAAATAAATCTTAACCCTAATTACTAATTAAAACTAAGTTGAACTAACTAAAATATAATCTAAGGACGAATAGTGCAAAAAGGAAAAGGTTTAACGGGAAAAGCTACTAACTAACAAAGGGACAAACTTAGTAAACAACTAAATTAAAAAGTTACACTATCTACCCCGAGAATCTACCCCGACAACAAACTAAGACCCGAAATAAGGCGAGATTTAAAAAGTGCTTAAATTGAAAAACTCAAAGAAGGAAAGTTGTAAAAGAAGCTAGTGGGAACAACTTTAACAAAAGCACTATAGTCTGAAATTCAAAGATAAGCTCTAAAAGAGCTTCCTAAATAAGCTGTTACATAAACTAGGGGTTTGGGCTATGTTTTACCAAAACAGCTCTAAAAAAACTCAAATTAAGCTTAATGTGAAAAAGGAAAAGAGTTCTAGGAATCTTATGAAGTGCTTAATCTAAGAATGCAAAGAAATCAAAGCTTAAACTACTCTTATACTACTGAAATTGATCAAGAAATAAGCAAACTCAGGAAATAAGCAAAGTAACACAAAATCAAAGTAAGCTAAAAACCTTAATAAGCTAAACTAGACTCTAAAACTTTAAGGACTTATCAATCTACTTATTATCCATCTAACTGAGCTATAAAATCTAGACTTAAAAGCTAATTTAACAAATTTAGACTCTACTTAAGTTTCTACTGTTTTTGGAATTTTCAGGTTTTTATGACTTTTGACAACTGAATTAAACTAAGTAAATGGGCTAGAAATTTCAAATTAAGACTTAAACCAAATTAAGCTATATTAAAACTTAAATCCTACTGAATTTGATAAGCTAAATCTTAAAATTTACTGTCTAAATTAAGCGAAACACGGCCAGTACTAACTGAGGTTAGTACTGCTAGTGTGAAAATTCAGCAGTACTTTTGAAAGTACTGCTGATGCAATTTGACTTTTGAAAACGTAATAAGTAATGAAATAAGCTAGAAAACTAAAACTAAAATCTTAATAAGCTATAACTAAATCTAAACTTAATTCCTACTTAATTTTGAAAAGCTAAAATTTATACTAACAGTACTAACTTGTGAAGGCAGTACTAACTTTTTAGTTAGTACTGTAGTAGTAAAGATCAGGCATGTACAAACTTAAGTAAGTACTGCTAGTGCAAATTTTGAGACTGCACTAAACTGAGACAAACACCCCTTTACCACTTTTGACAGGTCTGAGAAAAGTTTTTTAACAAGAAATTTGATGAACAAAAACTAATACCCATATAAAACTAGCTTAAAACAAACTTAATAATCATGAATGAGAACAACTAAATAAAGCCCTTAATCTAAATCTAAACTATTTAAACTATATTTTTGATTTTATGAGTTTTTATGACAGAAATTACAACTAAATATCAAACTATATAAGCAAAAACAGATTAGGACAAACAACTAATAAGCACTAGAAGAGATATTTAAACACTAATAAGCAAAGAGAATAAGCAAATAAGCAATATTAAGCATATAAACTAAAACTAAGCAACTTAAACTGAAATTAGAAAAGAGTGAAAAGAGAAACTTACTTGATCCTTTAGCTAAACAAAAGGAACCAATTAAGGCAGCTACAAGGGGGGGGGGGGGGGGGGGTGGGGGGGGGGGGGGGGGGGGGGGGGGGGGGGGGGGGGGGGGGTGGGGGGGGGAAAAGGGGGGGGGGGGGGGGGGGGGGGGGGGGGGTGGGGAGGGGGGGGGGGGGGGGGGGGGGGGGGGGGGGGGGGGGGGGGCAAAGCTCCTTAGCTTAGAATAAGCTAAGGTATAAGTCCTTGGGATCTCTTCCAAGGTAAGATCCCCTTCCAAAAGCTCAAATACAATAAGATCCATATAAGATTAAACTGATTTAAGGTTTAGATAAGATTAAAACTGAATTCAAACAGCTCTATTTCAGCTTATAGACTGAAAGAGCTTAATATGAGCTTATTGAGACAATTTGGCTTATTAAGAGAGCTTATGACTTTAAATGAGAGCTTAGAAAATGAGATTTAAAACACTAAAAACTGAATTTCATTAATTAAAGAAGCTGATTACATTACTTGAAAAAGGAAAATTACATAAAAACACGAATTTAAGCTAGACTAAATTACTAAAAATTAGATAAAGAGGAAAGACGCTCTAATGTGTGTGAGAATGAGGTCTATTTATAGTGCCAAGCTGAAGCTTCTAGGCCCTCTTTCCTTGCTCTCCAAACTTTTAATCCTGGCCAATCATTTCTTCAATCATTTGATCATCAATTGTAGCCGTTGGATCAATATGTGGACACCTGAGGATTGCCAGGCTGGCATTCTATTGATGTGACGTTTGTGCTTCTTTTGTGAGTATTTTAGTACAAAAACCCACATTAATTTGTGCTTTCACCATTGTTGACGTGGCTTTCTTTGATGAGGATTGGCCAATAGGAGGGTTTGGTGATGTAATTCTCTGTCATGTCAGTCCTTGTCAACCGAATTGTCCTTTGTACCCTCTAATTTTAAAAACCCCTTTGTTTTGAGTGGAGGGTGAAATGGGGAAGACGATGAACAGTGAATGGGATTTACCCGCCTATTTTATAACTGAAATGGGTAAATCTCGTTTGAACTTTGGCTTTGTAACACAAATGGCCCCTCTCTTTCTTTTCTTCTTTTTAAGTTATAAATAACTTTGGGAAGGAGCAAGATTGGTCCTTGTGGTTTCATAAAAGAGAAGTGGGCTAAGGATTTGGGCTTTTCTGGCTTCGGCTTTGTACTCTTCTGATTCTCGTGTCCGTGCTTGCCCGTTTTTGATTGTTTTCTTGTGATTTTTGACTTATCCATACCTGCACACACAAAACACAAATACAAGCATATTTTTGCTATTTTTGGACTGTTTTGGGTTTAATTGGGTCTTTTTAGGTACAAACGGATATGTGTATTTTACACTTATCACTAGGACATTTAAAATTGTAAATCCAGCAACTTTTCAAAATGGTTCGAATGGCTTGGTATGGATCGATTAGTCATTGGAGATGAATCAAAAACCCTTCTATCTTACACCTTGGTTCCTTCCTTGGCTTATACTCCTTCCTTTCTCTTCTTTGGCTCGAAATAGGTCAAGAACAAGTGAAAGTGTTTGATAAAATTATGTGTTGTGAGAATGTGTGTGTGGTTCGAGTATTTATAGGGCAAGGAAGTCAAGATTGCTAAGTCTTGCATCCTTATCAAGGTGTAATGACTAATGGAAGCTAGGTTTCTAGCTTAGAAAGGTGTATGGTGATGTAGTGACTAATGGAAGCTAGTGTTCTAGCTTAAAGAGGTGTAAGGTGGTGGGAGGGGTTCGAATAACCAAGGAGGTGACAAGGTGGTGACAAGGTGGTAGTGAGGTGTCGACTTGGTGGTGAAAGGGTGATGACAAGGTGGTGACAAGGTGGTGAGTCATGGTGGAGAAAATCAATCTTGATCTTAGCTTGTTTAATAGCTAGTTCAACTAGTTAGGGCTTCGGTTAGGGTTTTGTTTGGTTTGTACAAGCATGAGGTGGAGTGGAGGGAAGAAATAATTCAAATGTGGTGCTTGGAAGAGTTGTAACTTATGCTTAAAGGATGGTACAAATGGCTTATAAGAATTTGGAGGGAAATGGTTTAAATCTTGTGCATGGTTAACTTGTACGTACACCTTATTGGTTAGTACATTTGGATTGCTTGTAAAATACACGTGGTTAGGGTTTAGGTATAAACTTTAACGCGTAAAATCCTTTTTATGTTAAACGTTTTGGATGGTATGTTAAATAAATAATGTACATGGTAAAATGGATATTAGAAAATATTACTTGACATATTACAATGTTTACTTGACAAATACATTAATAGAGTTGGTGTTGGTAGGTGCGTGAGCTCGTTTATTTGGAAATGTAAGTTACGTTACATAATTGAATGGAATATAAAAAACATTGATATAAAAAAAATATCCTTGAAAATGGTTGTATTAAATACAATAAGTGGAATATTACCTTAAAATAATATTGTGGAAAATTGTGGGTTGTTATAGTCTCCCATCTTTAAAGGAATCTCGTCCCGAGATTTAGTTGGAAGTTGGAGTGGTGTTTGGAAATAGATGTGGATACTTGGCACGAATTTGATCTTCGCGTTCCCACGTAAATTCTGGTCCTCTGGTAGAGTTCCATCTTACTTTGACTATAGGGATACGACTTTGTTTCAATTGTTTGACTTCTCGGTCCATTATCTCTACTAGTTCTTCCACAAAGTTGAGTTTGTCATCGAGTCGAGGCTCTTTCATTGGAATGATGAGGGATTCGTCAAATAGGCATTTCTTTAAATCATAAACGTGGAAGGTACTATAGACATTACTGAGTTCTTCAGGAAGCTCAAGTTTGTATGCCACTGGGCCGACCCTATCAAGGATCTTAAATGGTCCAATGTACCAGGGGTTAAGCTTTTCTCGCTTTCCGAATCGGATAACACCTTTCCAAGGTGACACTTTTAGCATAACACGATCTCCAACTTGGAATTCCAAAGGCTTTCACCTTATATTGGCATAACTCCTTTGCCGGTCTCTTGCAGCTTGCAAGCGTTTTCGGATTTGTACTATCTTTTCGGTGGTTTCATGGATTATCTCTGGTCCCGTCAGTTGGACATCTCCAACTTCGGCCCAACAGACAGGTGATCGGCACTTTGACCATAAAGTGCCTCGAATGGTGCTACCTTAATACTGTCATGGTAACTGATAAGTGTAAAATACACATATCCATTTATGCTTAAAATGGCCCAAATAAACCCAAAACAGACCAAAAATAGCAACAATATGCTTGTATTTATGTTTTGTGTGTGCAGGTACGGATATATCAAAAATCACAAGAAAACCGTCAAAAACAAGCAAGCACGGACACGAGAACGAAAGAGTGAACAAAAGCCGGAAGCAAAGCCAGGAAAAGTCAAGCCCTCAGTCAAAATGGTCAAATCATGGTCAACAAAAGTCAACAAAACCCACAATATTCCATTTTCACCCTCCAAGTTTCACTAAAGTCCAAAAATAGCCCCTCACCTCTTATTGGGCCTTAAAAACCTTAATGGGCCCAAAAACCCCTCACCCGGATCCTTAAGCCCACTTAGTCAAGCCCATTTCTCCTTTTAATAAACCACAAGGGCTAGTTTTGCAAATTCCGAAAGTTGTTTATAACTTAAAAAGGAAATAAAGAAAGAGAGGGACTAGATTTGCAATTTCCCCAAACTCCAACTGAATTTAACCCGATTCAGTTAAAACTTTGGGCGCCAAAATGAGATACTATTCACCCGTCGTCCCAAAGTTACCATTCACTCAAATCAAAGGGGTTTTTGAAATTAAGGGGCAAGAAAGTCTATTCAAGAGCTCACTAACAAGATTACAAGGACAAATCAGTCTAATCAAGGGAATTTACTAGCTCACTCTCATGAGGAGGCCACGTCAGCAATGGTGAAAGCACAAGGGGTGTGGGTTTTTGCACTAAACACACTCACACAACTAGCACAAGCTGTCACATCAAAGAATGACAGCTTGGCAATCCGTGTGAGTGTGTTATTGATCCAACGGCTCAAATCTTTGATCCAATGATTATGACAATGAGTGGTGAAGATTGAAGGATTGAAGAGCAAGGCAAGGCATCCTAGAAGCTTCTTTCAGCACCTATAAATAGGGCCTCACTCTTCACACACACATGCGTAGCTTTTAATTTAGTTGTAGTTTAAATTTTAAATTCCTAGCTTAATGTTGTTTTAATATTGTAATTTTCCTTTTAAAAGTATTGTAAGCAAGCTTTTTATTAATGAAATTCAGTGGTTTTTAATCTCTCCAAGTGTCTTTTTCATAAGCTTTCTTAATTAGCTTAATAATCATAGTTGCTTATCTGTTTTTGATTAAAATAGTTTAGATCTTAGTCTTTAATATAAGTGTCTTAAAAACCTTAAAAAACCAAAAATAGTAGAAAATAAGTTTAAACCTTAGATTAATGTCTAATCAGCTGTTAATTCATGTTAGTTAGGGTTGTTATAAGCTAAATATAATCTGGTAGTTAGTGCTTATTAATTAGTTTTGCAATTTAAGTTTAAAACCAATTATGTCAAGTGGTAAAGGGGTGTTTGGCATAAGCTTATTTGACCTTCTAAAGTCAAAAGTTTTTGTGCAAACCTTTTTAGACAGCTTTGAATCTAGTTAAAAACAATAGGAAATGAGTTTTTATAAAATGGATTTGAAAATTTAAAGAATTTGAGCTTATATTAAGTGTGCCAGCACCAGGGGAATTTTCCTTTGAAATTCACTTGTGCAAATTTTGATCTAAGCCCTCCAAGGCTTAGATCTTGCTTGCATTTTGTTTATACACTCTATTTGAGTGTGTCTAAGTGTAGAATTTCCCTTAGGAAACCTGCACTCTTTGTTTGCACTTGTACAAACTGCACCAGTACTAACTTAAAGTTAGTACTGCTGTCACTATTAGCCTAGTTTTTAGTTAAGTATAAGTAGGTTTTAGGTGCTTAATCAAGAAGGGAGTTAGATTCGTTATAGTTATAATTATAGATTTATCTAATTTGCATTTTCTAGCTTATTTACCTAGCTTAATTTAGCTGTCAAAGTCATAAAAATTCCAAAAAAAAAACCAAAAACAGTAGGTTTAAGCATTTAGCTTTTAGTTCAAGTTTTCTAGCTTATAGTTTAGGATTTTATGATTTAGTCTCTTAGCTTATATATAAGTTAAGTAGTTTACAAAAGCTTAAGGTCCAAATTGGCTTATTGAGCTTTTTAGCTTAATTGGATTTTGTGCCTTTAAGTGTCCTTACTAAGTTTAGCATTTTCATTATCATTTTCAGTCGCTTTAAGGTGTTTCCAGCTTTTATTTCTTTTTATTTTTAGATTAAGCACATCATAGCCTTTTTAAGAACACTTTCTTTTTAGATTTGAGCTTAAAATGAGCTTGTTACAAGCTTTTAAGTGAGAATAAGCCCAAAACCCTTCTTACTGTAACAACTTATTGATAAGCTGTTTTTGAGCTTATCACTTAGTTTCAACTTAAGTCCCGTTTATTAAAGTAGCTTATTTTAGTGTCCTTATTAATTCCTAGTATTTAGTTTTTCTTAAAAAAAATAGCAAAAAGGGGTTGCCCACACTCGAACCCACGACCTCCCACACACAACACATATGCCTTAACCAGTTTGCTTCAATAGCTCATCCATTCATATCTCTCACAACTTAATACTAGTACACATTTTCATTTCCTTTTTTATAAATAAGCCGTAGCTTAATAAGCTCATTTGAGAGCTTATTCGTTAAGCATTTTGGTTTTTCTTATTTTTCTTATATTCCTGCTAGTGTTTTAGATTTTCCCTGAATTTTTTAGATTTTTCCAACTTAAATTTTATTTTTTATAATTTTTCGAAAGTTAAAATCTTATAAAATCAATAAAAAATAGAAAAAAGTTTCAGAAAAATACAAAAAAATAGTTTTTAGTTTTATAAAAAATAGCTAGGTTACATCCAGATAATCATTTTACACTTTTTAGATTTTAATTTCATTTTTGAGCTTTTATTTTTTAAACTTTAAAAATAGGATTTTAATAATAAAATTAGTTAAAAATAGGTATTTCTATGCTTTTATAAATTTAGACTTTTCTAAGCTTAAAAATCATTTTTCCTAATTTTTAGTACTTAATTTGCTATTTTTTAAGATTTAATTAGCTTAAATTAGTTTTTAATTCATAATAAATTCAAAAATAATCAAAAAAATGTTTTTCTTTTTCCTAAAATTTTCTTTTGTCCTATCTTAAGTTTAGAAATTTAGTTTACATTTTTAGGGTGTAAAGTTAGTTTACTTGCTAAATTGTCGCGTTTAATTTGTTTTCCGTAGTTGTTAAGTGCTTTAGTTGTTTTAAATTGCTTGTTTTTTTATTTAGTAGTTATAGAAAACCCAATCAATCTTCGAACCCATTCAAATCAATATCCAATATCAAGCGAGGTTTCAATTTCTCAAATCATTGGGAAAACGACCCGGGAAATCATACTTCCCGGTAAAGATACGTATATTATATATTATATATATATATATATTTTTAAAGAGTGAATTTTCTTAATTGCTCTTGTTGAGATATATTATATTATATAGTTTATTGTACGCGTATCAAATTTTTGGCGCCGTTGCCGGGGATTTGAGTTAACGAATCTCTCGTTTTGTGTTTGTTGATTAGATTTAAAGATCCTTTCGTCCTCGAAAGTTTCATTTTTGTTAAAAAAATTCAAAAATTCAAAAAAAAAATCATAAAATATAAAAAGTAAAAAATATTTTTCTTTTCTTTCTAGTATAGCTATCATATAAAAAACACAAAAAAAAATCAAAAATATAAAAAAATTGTCCTTTAAAAAAGAAATTAAATAAACAAAGTTGGTAATCGAACACCAACAAATAATATCTTCAATTGAGATATTATCATAAATAAGTTCCGGTGAACTTGAAAAGTTCCCAATTCGAACCAAAGATTTAACACTTGCCATTTGTGTCTCTACGAAGTACGGCTCACCTTAAAAAGAAATTTTTAAGAGCTACCGTGAAGTAGTTGATTATTTGGTTTAAGTCTCTTTCGTGTAACCGTTAAAATTTGTTGTTGCTAAAAAAAATCCAAAAAAAAAAAATTAGTGTAAAATTTTTCTTTTAATTCTAGATTTTTCCTTTTTAATTTTCTCTTTTTAAGTGCATGCGCACTCGCTCGCAAACTCGTAACCGTAACCGTCGTCAACAACAACAAATCCCACTTCCGGTTGTTGTTGAACCTTGCAATTTACAAGAGCCAATTCCCGGACCAACCATAGTCGCGATGGCGGATCGAACTATGGAGGAATTACTCCGTGCACCCACCGAGGGTTACGGAGAGGCTATTGTTTTACCCGAAATCAATGCCGATCATTTTGAGATCAAAACTAATTTGCTTCAATTGGTTCAAGCAAACCCGTTTCATGGTTTAGAAAATGAGAATCCTCATGCTCATATTAATAGTTTCAAAAGGATTACTTCGACCTTACGATTTAGGAATGTGCCTAATGATGTGATTAAGCTTATGATGTTTCCTTATTCGCTCGAGGGAGCCGCTAAAACTTGGGATGATCTCGTTACCAAGTTCGTTAACCAATTTTTCCCCCCTTCAAAGACCACTCACCTTAAGAACAAAATTTCTTGTTTTTCGCAAGAATTCGATGAATCTTTTAGTGAAGCGTGGGAACGTTTTAAGGGTATGCTTAGATCTTGTCCTCACCACGGATTTTCGGAGTTAACTCAAGTTGATACCTTTTATAATGGTTTAACCGAGAATGAACAAGACTCCTTAAATGCCGCGGCGGGTGGTAATTTGTTAAGTAAGACTACTAGGGAAGCTTTGAATATAATTGAAAACAAGTCAAAAGTGCGTTATTCGAGAAACAAAACAAATGCTTCTAGGGTTAATTCTAGGGAAAATGTTAGCAAAACGGATGAACGAATTGATAAACTTGCAGATCAACTTTTGACCTTAGTCGAGATTGTTTCTAAAAAGGTTGTTGTCCCTCCCGCACCGGTTAAGGCGGTTGAGGAAAATTGTGTTACTTGTGGTGGAGCTCATGCATGGTATAATTGTCCGGCTACCGATAATAACCAAAATGTTTGTGCAACCACGGGAACTTATAATCAACAAGCCCCACCAAATCGAGTTAGTAATCAAATGGCACCACCAGGTTTTGCTCCGGTGCAAAATCAAGGTCAAAATAGGAATTATAACAATCAAGGTCAAGGGAATAATTTCAATCGAGGGAACAATTTTCAAAATCAAGGTTTTCAAGGTCAAGTTAATCATGCTTCGAATTTTCAAAACCAAGGGTTTCAAAATCAACCGTTTCAAGTGCCTAATAATCAAGTGAACGATTTTTCAAATGATTTTTCGAATTACAAGAAGTCTAATGATCAAACGATTAGGAATTTGCAATACCAAATCACTTCGATGAAAGGAGAGTTAAAGAACGAGATTCAAAATACCATCAAGAATCAACAAACCGCTTTGATGAGTCAAAATAATGCTTTTCAAAACACGTTGCAAAATAATCTTCAAAACATGTTAAGTAGTTTCTTTCAAGCCCAAGCCTCACCTTCGGGTACTCTTCCGAGTAATACGATTCCTAACTCGAAGGGCGAGATGAAAGCAATCACTACCCGAAGTGGTGTAGCTTACGAGGGACCCTCGAATCCAACTAAACCTTCCTCGAAAAAGGTAGTGGAACGAGAGACCGAGGAAATAACGAATGAGGAGCAAAATGATTTCCTAGGAAGTACCGCTCAAATCCCACCTCCGGTTATCCCTAAACCAATTCTAGAACCCGAGATTCTGAAGACTTTACCAAAATCAACTCCGATTCCGGAACCTGAGATTCCGAAGACGGTACCTAAGCGAAATATTCCTTACCCTTTAAGACGAGACAATCAAAAGAATCGAGAAAAAGCTTCATACCAAAAAGAAAAGATTTTTCAAATGTTTCAAGATTTGCGTTTTGACATAAGTTTTGCGGATGCTTTGTTTTTAATGCCGAGATTTGCTCTTACGATTAGGGATTTGTTAATGAATAAAGAAAAGTTTCTTGAATTAGTGAAAATTCCATTGAACGAGAATTGCTCGGCGATGCTCCTTAAAAAGCTTCCCGAAAAGCTAGGAGATCCGGGTAAATTTCTTATTCCTTGTAAATTCCCGGGAATGGAGATATGTCACGCCTTAGCCGATCTAGGTGCGAGCATAAATCTAATGCCCCTTTCGATCTTGGTCTGGTGTTCCTATTGGTATTGTCAGTATTTGCCATGGTAGCAGCTTGTGCTTCTAGAGCTGCGGCAACACTATCAGCAACTAGTTTCTTGATGGCAGCCTGAGACATTGCTGGTGCTGCAGATGTTGGTGTCCTCTTGGGAGCCATTCTTGTAATACCCGCCCCGACGGGCATCGAATTGCGCAACGGAAATTAGCAATTTGGTGTTACTAAATAGCATCCGTCACCACGATAATAGAAAACGACTCAGATAAGACGTTTACCAAACATGTGTTCCAAAATTATTCAGAGTTAAAATGCGTTTAGGTCCCACAGAATCGTAACCACCGTCTATTACAAACCATGAAAAATAAATTGTTTTCAAATAAAAGACATTGTTTTAAATACCACATGATATATTGTTTTTGAAAGACCAGAACACACAAGAAGTCTTTCCATAAAATCCATCACCACACGCACGACACCTCCACGCCATCGTTGCCTTCAGCCTTGGTTACCTGGGATAAAACATGTTTAAAACGTCAACAACAAAGTTGAGTGAAATTCATAGAGTTTAAATTATTCAATAAGTAAAAACCTTTGAACACATTATTAGTTCTCGAGAAAACAAAGCAACAAATGCAGTGTATAGCAACTTCTTTTCTTTCACACAATAAGCTCATGACACCGAATGTTAACAAAACATATGGCATTTCATATGCTAAAAGGTGCCCCAAACAAGGTATTATTGTTATATACCTACTAATTTCTAATAACAAAATGTCCGTTTGACAGGGTGGTCATAAGGATTCAAACCCCGGACAAAATTGTCAAAACCAATAGATCTATTTAATGCATTAGCGTTTACCTCTCAACAAGGCAATTAACGGTTCATGAAATAAGAGACTTCGACAATAGCAACTTATGCAGAAACAATCTCGTAATCGGGTCCATCATACCATAAAATCATATGTGTTCGATTTATAAAACAAACATGTATCCCCCTCGCGGGTTTAAAAACATTTAAAAGAATTTAATGCGAGGCTATGAACTCACCTTAAGCAAATGATCCAATTCAATCAAACAATCAACAAGCGTAATAAACTTCATGTCTCGACCGCGACCTATATAGTACATATATAGCGGCACGTGACTAAAAGTATAACATATCATATATTGCATACTTGCATATATATATATATATATATATATATATATATATATATCACTATTACGTATACACAATCATATACTAGAATCTCCAAGTGCGACGCAAAACATTTCGCTTTGATTTACTTAACAATATTACAACGCTTTTAATAAAGTTTCCATTTTTAGAAAGCTTGCCGAAAGTAAAGATAATATAACCCAAACTTAGCATTTCATCTTAGTTTAACTAACATTACGAACCCTTTGCTTGTTATAAACTATATTCAAAAGTATACGCAAGTTTGACTTTCAAAAGTCAAACTTCGTAGTTGACATTTTACCCAAAAATAACTCAAACTTGACTTGGACGTAAAATCTTCGTTTTTAAGAGTTACAAGGCATACCTTATATCAAAACGGACCTTAGAACATCCTTTATTGTATTCAAAATCCTAATTTAGATTTCATAAATTTCTCGAAACGCTATGTCAAGTCAAACTTTCTGGTCAACAAAAGTCAACCCAAAGTCATACCAAAACTCAATTTTACCAAAATCCAACCATTCCATCATGCTTAACTAGCCTAAAAACATGTACCAAAACTATCAAACATATGTTCATACTTGAAATACTTTTAAACCAATTTTGCACTTGAATCATCTAGTTACAATTACATACATGTAATAATCCATTAATCTAGCAACAAGTAAACATAAACAAAAGCTCACAAAGCAATAAGAAAACTTAACTATGGTTTCCCCTTGTTGGACCGTAGAGACGCAAACCACAAGACCAAAACCAAAGCTTTTCCAATCAAACCACTTCAATATAACAACAATCTATCACCCCTAAACACTTCCTTATACACCAAATCAATAGAAATTGACCAAAAACCCAACTTCTCAAATACTCATTGCATGTGAGGTTTCTTTAGTGGGATTTGTAGAGGATTGAACAAGGATTAAAATGGTATAATCAGATTTAAATGCATGTAAGTAATAAAATTTTGATGGCAATGTTTGTGTGTGTGTGTTACTTCGAACGGGCCGGTCGTGGTGTTCAAAGGGAGGACAAGGAGAATTTTTTTTGTAAAATGTAAAAGTTTGTGTGTCCTTATATAGGAATTAAGTTTGAAATTTTAACACAAATGGTCTCTCCTTCCTTATTATTCTTTCAAAATAAGTACCAAGGTTATTTTCTTATGTTTTATAGTCGGCCAAAGACTCGGGTCACACCACATTCGTAAATATTTTTATTTCGTCCCACTAAATTTACTTTTAAAACATTTAATAAAACATTAAATCACGTAAACCTCGATTCTTGACACGCTTTTTACAAAAACACGGGGAAAAATCCATAAAATACAAAAATAAATTAATCACGCTCTCGGAGCGACAATATAAACTTTTCTAATTTCCCTCAGATACGCTAAAAAAACGAATAAAATCCCAATAAGGGCTTGTAAATTCCAATAAATGGAATACTTTTGAATATAGCTTACAAAAGCATGTGCTCCTGAACTTTTGTTTACTTTGCTCCTTGTCTGAATTGCTGAGGTTGGATCTCTAAGAATTTGAGTTGAAGGATGAATGCAGTGTATCCTTGATGTGGGAATAGAACTAACATTCATAGTTTTTTCTAAATTAGTGAAGTCAGCCACTGCACCCTCATCATCATAAGATGCATTGGTAAAAATTCCATTACTTATATTGTCATAGATATCCATAAGAGTAGATATTTAAGAATCATCTTGGTCATTGTTGGTTAGATCAGGGTAGGATGGTCCACCAGCACTAAAAACTCTTGAAGGATTGGCAGTACTAACTGGTGTGCTAACAATATTAATTGTGTTAGTACTGGTAGCTCTAGTAGCTCCTGCTTAAAGAAGAAAATTCTCAGTACATTGAGCAAACTCCTTTATAAAAGCTTCAGCTGCATCATTAGCCTCATTTTCTTGTCTTTTAAGCCTTTCAAGCTCCTCCAAAAAGGCTTGATCATTCTGATCTACTGGCTTCTTATGTGTCTTTGAACCAGTATCTCCATTAGGCTTTTCACCTCCATTCTTTGCTTCTGAGCTCTTGATTGTTGAAGTATAAGAAGACCATAATGGTAGTACAAAGTATTCTTGAGCAGGTTCAGCTTCTATTTTAGAATTTCCTGCATCAATATTATCTTGTGTACCTGCACTATGATTAGCTTCTTTTGGACTTGTAGTTTTGTTAGCTTTATTTTTTGCAGTAATAGGCTGATAATTCATTGAATTAGTTAAATAATCAAGATCAAACAGCCAATTAGGTCATTTCCCTGCAATGTTAGGTTTATTTTCTAAAAATTTTATATGCAGGTTTTCTTCAACCCTCTTGGTTTCTAAATTGTATACCCTAAAAGTCTTGCTATTTAGAGAATACCCAACTAAAAACCCTTCATCAGACTTTTCTTCAAACTTGCCCAAGTGGTCAATGGTATTCAAGATGGTTACATGGCACACAAAAGGTCTTATATAGCTTATGATTGGAATTTTTACCAGTTATAAGTTCATAAGGTGTCTTGTTTTGAGGCTTGGTCACTAATACCCTATTAAGGACATAACAAGCAGTACTAACTGCTTGAGCCAAAAAAGTGTTAGGTAAAAATGAATCTGCTAGCATTGTTCTAGCAGCCTTAATTAGGGTCCTGTTCTTCCTCTTAACAACTCCATTTTGTTGTAGAGTTCTGGCATTACTGTATTCCCTCTTGATCCCTTTTGACCCATAGAATTCAATAATGTCCCTGTTCTTGAATTCTGTACCATTATCACATCTAATAGTTTTAACCTTTTGATTTAATTGGTTCTCAATTTGTCTTATAAAGTCCTTAAGGATTCCACTAGTTTCATCCTTAGTTCTTAAAAAGAACACCCAACTAAACCTGCTAAAATCATCAGTGATAACAAGGCAATAAGTCTTATGGTTTATGCTCCTTACAGATGTGGGTCCAAATAAGTCCATATGTAAAAGCTGTAAGGGCTGACTAATAGAGCTCACTACTTTGGCCTTACAGGAGGCCTTGTGTTGCTTTCCTTTCTGACAAGCAACACAGGTGTGGTCATTTTGAAAAATCTTTGAAGGTAAACCTCTTACAAGGTTTCCCTTCACAAGTTTGTTTAAGTTTTTAAAGTTAACATGACCCAACCTCCTATGCCATTTGTTAGATTCATCAACTGTGGCCTTTGCAATCAAACAAGCTAAACCTCCAGTAGGAACAATGTTCTCTAGGTTGAAACTATACATATTGTTTTGTCTGGGGACTCTAAGTAATACTTGATTTTCATCAGGCAACTTAAAGTCAGGAGACAGCACAAGACATTCAGAGTCAGTGAAGAGAACCTTGTTCTTCTTGTCACACATTTGTGACACAGAAAAGAGATTAAATTGCTTTAGTTGTTTCACAAAGTACATATCCTCAAAATCTAACTTTCCAGTTATTATTTTACTTTTACCAGTTATTTGACCTTTACTTCCTCCAAAAGCAATAGGGCCACCATTATAGTCTTGATAAGGTAGGCTTTGTTCCTAGTCATGTGCCTAGAACATCCACTGTTAACAATTCCTTTGTTCTTTAAAGCTTTTTGTGGATCATCCTGCACATCAAATTTAATAAGAAGAGATATAGTTTCTCTTAGGGACCCAAGCATTTTGGGTTTGGGTCTGCCTAGTGGATCTTCAGTAGTAACACATTTTCTAGAATTTGATCCACTATTGTATTTAGAGACTTTGTTCCAGTAATGTATTTTAGGTCTGCAATTACAACCTGCTGAAGGCTTAACAATAGTTTCCTTTATCACCCTAACAACACTAACTGCTTTGACCCTAGCAGGCCTAACTTTATGATTTGAAAAATTAGTTCTTGGTGTTGTATGTTCAATTAAAATGCCTTTACTAGGAGTATGAGACTTATAAAAATTATTTCTTGGTTTGTTTTCATGCACAATGGTCTATCAGCATTAACTTTCCTAGTAGCACTAGTTGAAACTAGCTGACTATAAAATTGTGGCTAGGCCATATTAACTGGAATCTACAAGACTAGTTAGAACTGCTGTTGGAACAAACTTGTATTTGGTTATTCAATCTTGCACATTGTTCCACACTGGTCTATTCTCCCCTTGACCAGTACCCTTACCCTTCTTTTTGTTCAATTCAACCTGTTTAGCTATTCTTTTCTCATGAAAGTCACAATCTCTAATAAGATGACTAAAACTGCCACATACAAAACATGCCTTTTTAGTAAACCCATATCCCAAACCTAACCTTTTGGACATTAAACTATTTCAGTCTCTCTTGTTAGCTTTAGGACTTGGACTATATGTGTTTTGTTCTTTAACAGTTTCCCTATGCATTTTTACATGCTTAACAGTATCAATAAAAGCAAAACTAGGTCTTTCCTGTTCTTTTAAAGGTTGAATCACATATTCATCATCATTGTCTGACTCATACTCCTCAATGATAGGAGCATCAGGCTAAACTTTAGGTTGACTAACAACATTGGGTTCAACTACAACTGGTTCAGGCACAGATTCAAGTGTTTATGTACTAGAATTGGACTCACAATAGTCAAAATTACTGGTTTGAGTATCAAATTTACTAGTTTTAGACTGTTTTGGACCATATGTGAACATAGAATCATCTATTTCCCTATCAGGTCCTAAAGGCATATAATTTCCTGTCATTGGAGGGGGAACTGCATGCATGCCTTCAACATTAACACATCTATCATGCACAGGACTATCTTCTACATCACTTGACCTACTATTAAATGCACTTTCAAAAACTTCATTTTCATAACTTAAGACACCATCATGTACTTGATCTCCATACCCAAGTCCAGATTTGTCCCTTTTACTCATCTGACTGTTTAGCAATTTACTAAGGCCTTTAAAAGAACTTTGAAAATTCTCAAGTTTGGTTTTTAATTCTTCCTTTTCTTTTACAGCTTCTGCTAATAGTTTCTTATGATATGTAAGCACATCAGTTTTATCATCTAAATCAATTTTCATAAATCTAATCTTTTCCTCATACCAAAGTTGATTTTTTTGATGAGTAACTAATTGAGCTTCTACCTTTTTTTAAAAAAGCTTATAATAGGCTTGTATTTTCTATACTACTTCACCAAGTTGTTCCCTTTGTTCATCATATAATTTTTAAGTTTAGCATAAGATTCCACACATTCTTTAGAACAAGATGTTACCTCAGTGTCTGAGCCTGAATTGTTGTAAGCCATCAAGTAAAGTTTCTTGTTTCATACCTCTGGCATGATCAGTCCCAATCAACACCTTCCCCAACAATAGTTTACCAAAGCTTAGGTTTCCTCCTGTGTTCCAGGTCTCCTTCTTTGTTCTTTGAGTTATATCCATTTCATCTTTTGATCTGCCCTCCTCAAGCAAAATGCTTTTCTTGTGACAATTGTAGCATTCGACTTTGGTCTTGTCAAATCCAACTGGTTCCTTGGCATCAAAGCCAGCGTTCCCCTGTCTCTTATAGAACTTCTTCAATCTCATGGAAATCATGGCCACTTGCCATTTCAAGTCCATTTCTTCTAAATCAAACTCATCAAGCTGCTCCAGATCTTCATGATCCAAATGTGGACCACTGGATTGATTAGTAAAGAATGAGTACATGAGTTCATCAGTGTATGATGAAGAGTTTTCCCTTTGTGAGTTGTAGCCAGAAGAAGTAGAAACCCCATAAGCAGTACTAACATCATTAGTACTGCTAGTGCTTTCAGAAGAAACAAAGGCGACATTCTATGCACTAGAAGATGATCCAGTAGAGCCTTTAATATCAGACTCAAAGACTCTAAGATTGTTATAGAGATCATCAATACTAAGACTATCCACTCCTGGCTTGGTCCTCATGACTAAGGATACTTGGGACCAGGAAGAAGGTAAAGACCTAAGGAACTTCTGATTGGCATCTTCAGTGGAGACACCTGCACCATGAATCTCAAGTTGACTCAGAAGACTCTAAAACCTGTCATAACCTTTGTGCAATCCTTCTGAGTTGGATACAGAAAAGCCTTCAAATTGTTGCTTCAGAATGTATTTCTGCATCTTCTTTGATTCATCATTGCCACCAAATATGGATTTGATAGCATCCCACATATCTTTAGCATCAGTCATCTTGTGAAATTTTGCTAAATGGTCTTCTGGTAGAGCCATAAGCAAGGTGGTCCTTGCTTTTCTTTCTCTTTCTCTGGCTAAAATTTCTTCAGCAGTTTTAGGAGGCAGAACCTTTATTTACTCATTGTAATCTGGTGAGCCACTTACAGGACCATTTCCTTTTTGTTAAGACTTCCTATATAGGATAGTCCTGATGGCTCAAGTAATGTTCCATTTTCATGGCCCAAATGTCATACTCACCTTTCTTCAGAATAGGGAGTTTAATGGTTGACACAGTGTGAGGGGCTTGTTGTGTTGGTGTTTGTGGTGGTGGTGGTGGAATTTCATCATCTGATCCTGCCATTGAATAGATCTGAAAGGTAAAAGTTTGTAACTGATGTGTTTAGGTTCTTCTTACTCAGAGTTTCTCAACAAGCTCTGATACCACTTGTTGATCCCAATCTGAATAGATCTTTCTAGCCTGTTAAGGGTGGTAGCTAATCTGGATAGATCCAAACTAACTACAAGAGAAACAATGACTATGAACAATATAAGTTATGCGGAAACTAACTTATATTGCTAAGAAGAACAATGAATGAAACAAAACTTTGATTACTATTAATCTGCTAGGTTACAGATTACTAACTATTTATTGGTGAAACTTGTATATGAAAACTTGTATCTAACTAATGCCGTAGGGTTCCTTTTATACACCAAGGAAAACCCTAATGGGCTTACAAAACGTGTGAAGAGATAATGCATATCTATTCCTATAATAACTCATGCATATCTCCTAACAGTACTAACTAGCAGTACTAACTTACTACTAACAACACTAACTATACTGGCAGTACTAACAATGTACTGGCAGTACTAACTATTTATAACTAACAGTACTAACTACTTAGTCTATTTTCTTGAATCTATAGCATTCTTTATCAGCAGCACTAAGTAGAACTGGCAGTAGTAACTTGTATAAGTAGCAGCATTAAGTTGTAGGAACTTCTGAAACCCAACAATCCCAACAACATTTTTAGGCATTATTTCTATCAACATCCGGGTCTACATGGGTTTTGGTAACTTAAAGAAAAATTTAGAAGCCAACGATGCTCTACGTACTAACTGAAGTGATTCATAATCCGTTTTTATACGTTTTCGACCATTTTCGTTTGTTTTTTACCGTTTTCATTCGTTTTTGTCTATTTTCATATTGTTTTGAACGTTTTCTTTTGTTTTTGCCTGTTTTTGTTTGTTTTTGTACGTTTTCCATTATTTTTGTTCGTTTTAGAATGTTTTCGTTTGTTTTCGACCGTTTTCATCTGGTACTAAAAGTTTTCGACCGTTTTCGCCCGTTGACTGGCTGGATTCACACCGTAAATATATATTATAATATATAACAAAATATAAAATATATAATTAAGTGTAAAAACCTCAATCAAATGAAACCGAGAAATTTAGTATAGGCTTTCCTCCCCCGGTCGTTTATCCCCAACGAGCTGGAATGGTAAATCGCTACTATCGAAAGATTTGAGGTTGAAGGAAGGAATTGGTTTGAGCACGAATCCCGAACAAAGGGGGAAAAACCTAAAATCTTTAAAAATAACCCTACGAAGAAATTTTCACTTCTAAACTACTCTAGGGAACAAATAACGAAGAATGAAAAAGACTAGACCGAAAACGGAGTTCGTTTGACCCAAAAACGAGTCAACACAAAAAAACGTACCCGGACCGTTCTTTTAAAAAACGAAAAGTTGTAAAAATGACCCTACGAAAAGTTTTAAATTTTTCCTACAAACTATATGACAAAATAAAATTTTCTAAAAAAGAAAAATATTTTTTTGATAATTTTTGTATTTTTTATGAATTTTTAAAACTTTTAACTAAATTAAATTGTAAAAAATAGTAAATGACTTCGAAAAATTCTGAAATTTTTACAAAAAATACTAGACACTTGCACAATCCTAAGAAAAATAAGAAACAAAAAGCTGCTTAATGAATAAGCCCGTAAATAAGCTGTTACAGCTTATAAGCTTATAGGCTGAAAACGTCTATAAGTATTAGAGCCCTTGGGACTATAACGAAAAAGTCCCAAGGGCGCAGCGGTAAGGGTGTGCACAAAGAGAGGTGTATCGAGGGTAGAGACCCGGGTTCGAGTCTTGCTCACCCGGGTCACCCCTTGTCTCCTTTCTTTTTTTTTCGAAAACTTCAAAAAGCAAAGTTGTTAAGCTCGTGGGGCTTAACAACTTTGTCAACTACGACTTTTTATGAAAAGCTCTCAATAAGCTTAAAAACAGCTTATAAACTTGACAGTTTACTTAAAAAGAGCTTAAAGCTAGAAAAATGCTAAGTCATTGGTCTTTTGAGGACAAAATAAGCTAACTTTAACTAATAAGCTAAAAAGGGGGCTTAATCTTTCCTAATAAGCACTAAAGTCTATAAACTAGAACTGAATAAGCTGAAAGAGCTTAAATGGACAGAAAATCTAAAGTTGAGCTAAAGGGGCTTAATGCTTAACTTGGCACTCAAATAAGCTAAGAAAATGATAAATAAGCAACCACAACCTAACACATTACCCTAAAAAACAACTAGGATCATAAATGAGCTTATGAAATAAGCTGAATAAGCTAAGAGATGAAATAAGCAATCCCTACTCTTAACACTAAGCTAAGACAGTGAAAGGGCTAGTTTAAGCTTAAAAATAAGCTATCTAATAAGCTTCTTAAGGTCTGAAACTTAAGGGGCTTATACAAGAGCTTATAGGCTCTTGAAATAAGCCAAGAACTTGGGCTTAAGTGCTCTTAAAGGCTAAGCAAAGAGAGCTTAAAATCTCCCCTTTGCACCAGGGGAGATTTAGGCTAAACTCAAGGGGCTTATTTGACAGCTTTATAAAAGCTGTCAAATAAGCTCAAAATAAGGAATTAAGCTTAAACAGCTAAAAAGCTCTAGGTCATGGACTTGTGCACCAATTTTGACTTTCTAAAAACCATTTTAACTTGCTGAATTTTGACAGTGAAAAAGGGTGTTGGATTTTTAAAACTGCTACAAGCAAACTTGGTGGAATTGACTCAAAAAGTCAAATGACACCAAGGGTTTGTTATAGCTTGTTTTTAACACACAAAATACACACCTTTTTTGAACCACACTCAAAATCCCAAGTGCTTAAATAAATAAGCACTTGTGGTGTTTTAAAAATCTCACAGTTTCAAAGATAGTTTAGAAATCTTTTGAAAAACAATTTTGAACCTTAAAGACTTTTGAAACAGCTTAAAACAAGCTTATTACTCAAGCTTAAACTAACTAAATGACCATAACCCAAACCAAAGCCATTTTGACCCGTTTTAAGAGTTGACCCAAACACCCCCTTAATTTTGTGAAAGTGGGTTAAAAACTTATAAAAATTGACTTAAACTGAAAATTTTAAGATACTAATATTACTTAAGCTATTTAAGACATTAAAAAGATAAAAAGAAAAGCAAATAAGCACTTGAATAAGTGAGAATAAGCTAGGGACAGAAATAGCTCTACTTGACAGTTTTAACTAAAATTGCATACAAATGAAATTAAAAACATTAAAAGCATACTTAGACATAAATTATCACTAATAAGCACAACAACAGTAATAAGCTAAGGAAATAAGCTAAATAAGCTTATTGCTACAGTAATAAGCCAAAGTTAAAAGAAAAAGGTACCTTTGATCCTTTTCTCAAAAAGGATTTTTGAAGCCTAATTAAGCTCTAAATCCTACCCCAAGCTTAAAAATAAGCTTAAACTAAACTGAAACCCAATAAGCCATCCATAATAGCTTATTCATCCAAGCTTTGCTTAATCCAACAGTACCTTTGCTCTTTAAGTTTTGTAAAAAAAAATGTGAACAGGTTATAACAACTTATATTGAGAGTTTAAAAGATTTAAAAAGGCAATTGTGACTTAAGAACACAAGTAAAGCAAACTTAACTCAATTTTCATTAAAATGAAGTACAAGTACAAAAGCTTTTTTAAACTGAAAAAACACTTAAAACTACTTGAACTATTTTAAAATCTACATAAACACTACATAAAACTACTACTGCCACAATGGCTTTTTAACTGAATTTTCATTAAAATTGAAGTACAAATACAATAAAAAGCTTTAAACTAAAAAACACTGAGAATTACTTAAAAACTACACCAAAAACTAACTATTAGCCACAATGGGCTTACACTTGCTTTTATAGAAAAAACGAGCTAGGGTCTTCTTTTTCATGTTTTCTTCACTTGTGTTTCTTTGTAGACACATAAAGTGCATTGTGTTTGTTGTGAGAGTGCTAAGGAAAGCACAAACAATCCTGGCCTTTAATTCTTCAAAAATCAATCATCACAGCCGTTGGATGAGTTATTGAGAAGTGTGGGATTGCCAAATGGGATTAAGGGTTTAGTGGAGGAGGGGGGAAAGGTTTATCCATGGGGTGGTTTGGGTTGCAGGGTAAAGGGAAGGGAGTGAACCCGTGATATGGTCCTGGGTTTTTGGGATTCAAAAATGGCGGGAAAACATGTTATGAAAAGGTTAGGGGTGACAGGGTGTGGGTTTGGGGAAAAAATTGCAAAACAACCCCCCAATTGGTTTACTAAATGACCCCTTTATTTGGGCAACGCGTACGTCCCTTTGTGTATGTTTTTATAGTATTGGGTACCCTTGCAAATTAAGTTCCCAAAAGTTATAAAAAACCAAATTGCGCACCACTCGTTCCTTAATGTGTTTTAAGGTTTTTTTTGGGTTTTTTTTTGCAGTTTTTTCACCCCTTTGGAGTAATAAACTTTTGGCATAATGGCAAGTTTTAATCCCCTGTCTCAATTTTTTTTTTTTTTCCCTCTTTTTCCCCTTCTTAAAAACCCGCTTCACTTTCTCATCAAATTTATTAGAATATACGAGTACCCTTCCAAAAACACGTATGCACTCTTCGAATAACATATGTGTACTCTTCCACGAACATACGTGCACGCTTCACTTTGTTATCAAATTTATTAGAACATACGAGTACCCTTCAAAAAACATATGTGCACGCTCTCGTCAAATTCATTAAAACATATGCGCACGCCTTCAAAAAATATGCATACCTGCAATGACCACGCCTTCAAGTAATTGTACCTAATGTACCATAATTTTTCTAACCATTTTTCAACATCCGTTTCAAGCAACCATATTTTGTCATATAAACAAACAAACAAAATGAATTAAAACCTCTTACTGATTTTGTAGATATCCGATTGATGTTTGCTCGGTCCAAAAAAATTGGTGAATTCGAGTAACAAGAAACCCGACACTTATACATGGATTTGTAAACTTCTATTTCTTGTTTTTAAATTCGAGTAACAAGAAACAACCAAAACCAAGATCTAATTTATCAGTTAAATTTATACTCCTGTATTTAAAACCTCACCTTTTATTCGTCGTTAAAACCTCACCTCTCTTATTCGTGTTTCAAGATATGCGGAGAGTGACGAAGACAATCGTGGTTGAGCTGAAATCTGATAACAATCACAACTACACAAAATAACCTTATCATGGAGTAAGTAGATATTGATAAATCTGCCGGTCATGATCAATCAAATGACTTAAGCATAACAACCTAGATCTAAAATAAAATAAAAAAGAATCATACGAGATGAAATTAACAATTAGTACAAACCATTTACAATTCACTTTGAACCCGTCTGGAACCATAAGAATATGCGATGAAAGATGATGGTCTTTTTTCGATGATGATTGTTTAGATCTAGAAACAAGAAGGAGGAAAAGATGATAGTATTTTTTTCATATTGATTCACAATCTGACGTGATGATCACGTTTGACTTTGAATAAGTTGGATGAGTGAAAAACAAGGAATTTAATGTAGATTAGAAAATTAAGAAATTAAAAAAATTAAGTAATTTAATGTAGGTCACAATCTGCCGTGATGGTCATGTTTGACTTTTTAAAGCTTGTGGAAAAGCAATATTAAATTAAGAAATTAAATTAGATGAAAACAGGGAATTTAATGTAGATTAAAAAAAGAGATCACGTTTGACTTTGAATAAGTTGTGTTGTATTTTAATCATTTGACTTTTATATAACCGATTTATTCTTGATTGCTTAATACAAAGAATATTTAATGTAAATGGTTAAAATGAAATTCTTTTATCGTCTTTTAATCAATTATTTAATGTAATATGAAATTATAATTAATTACAATTGTGCCACAAGCTTTAATAACCATTGATCAAAAAAATAAAGGGTTCGGATTGATTTAAAATAGTTCTTTAAAGTTCTGCACCTTAAATGAGTTCTCAATATAACACTTTACTATATATATAATATATATATATATTTTTATGGGGCAATTTTTCATATATAACCAAAAAAAAATCATAATTTTATATTTCTAAACACATGCTTTAAAATCATTGTATATATGTATTGAAAACTTGTCATTTAAGTAAATAGGAAATTATAAAGTTTCTTTTTAATATATATGGAATTTTCCGTAATTTTAGTAACAAGCATGTTTACCCGCGCGTTGCTGCGGGACGTTAATTTTCCGCGCATAGTTGCGAGTTTAATTGTTTTTTCCTATTTTTTTTATTTTATGCGGGTTTATTTTTTCGGGCTTATGTTTAATAGTGGTTTTTTTATATGGGCTTATGTGTTAGGCCTCATGGCGCGGGTATTTTTTGATCTAAATAAGTCAGTACTTTTGTAATTTTCTTTTTTTATTTTGTGCCGAGTATTTTTTTTTATATTGCGTATTTATAAAAAAAAAGTGGCCATATTACTGTAGCATGACGTAAAAAAACGACGTCGTATCACTTTTGTGCCGAACAAATTTTTTTTTTAATATTATTTTGTGCGGGTTTATTTTTTTGGTCTTATGTTTAATAGTGGTTTTTTTATATAAGTCAGTACTTTTGTAATTTCTGTTTTTTATTTTTGTGTCGAGTTTTTTTTTTTATTGCCGTATTTAAAATAAAAAGTGGGCCGGCCCAAACTGGACCATTGGGATTCCGAACACTGTTCATTTTACATGTAGCACGACGATGTAAAAACGACGTTCGTATCACTTTTGTGCCGAACATTTTTTTTTTAATATTATTTTTTTTTTTTATTTTATGCGGCCGTTGTTTTTTTTATAATGAGCTTATTGTTGGGCTTAATGCGCGGGGTATTTTTTGATATGAATAAGTCAGTACTTTTGTAATTTTCTTTTTTTTATTTTGTGTCGAGTATTTTTTTTGTATTGCGTATTTAAAAAAAAAAAGTGGGCCGGCCCAAACTGGGAGCCCATTGGGCCGAACACTGTTCATATTAATGTAGCACGACGATTAAAAAAAAAAAGTGGGCCGGCCCAAACTGGGAGCCCATTGAGCCGAACACTGTTCATATTACTGTAGCACGACGTAAAAAACGACGTCGTATTACTTTTGTAATGTGTATGTATATAATGAGAGTACGTCCCGTAATTTTTTTTTCTTATTTTTGGCCAAAGAAGGGGAGCGGGATTATAAAGTTTTTTTTTTCCCCGGGCCGATGAACAGTAACCGAGCCCAGTAGGCCAGGTACTGTTCATTTTACTGTAGAAGCTAGTCAAAAACGACGTAGTACCACTTTTAAAATGAGCAATTTTTTTTTCATATTATTTTGTGCGGGTTTATTTTTTCGGTCTCATGTTTGATAGTTTGTTTTGTTCTTATATTAAATGACAATCGCGCGTTTTTTTTTTTTTTTCCCAGGCCGATAGAAAGCCGTAAATAGTTAAAAATGAGAGTACGTCCCGTAAATTTTTTTTTCTTATTTTTGGCCAAAGAAGGAGAGCGGGATTATAAAGTTTTTTTTCCGGGCCGATGAACAGTAACCGAGCCCAGTGGGCCGGTTACTGTTCATTTCACTGTAGAAGAGTGGCCAAACCGACGTAGTATAGCTTGTGAAATGTGTATTACTATAATTAAGGCAAAAATGAATCAAGAAATGGTCAAAGTCGTGATCCAAATGCTTAACCTCTTAACAGCTTTATATATATTCTTGACAAGATCTTTGGAATATTTACGATCACATTCACAACAAAAGCAACGTTTACAAATGTACAAAAAGGTTAAAAAAGTGGATCTAGGTTCCTATCAGTTAAGCTCAAAACCAGCCAACTCAAAAAATGTTAAACTAAAATTGGTTGGAGCTCTTCAATAAGGAAGAGTCTCTCCAAAAATAGGCGTATGCCACTTGATGCAACGCGCACACGGTATTCTTTAGTAAAAGGCGAAAGAATAGTTCGCTTTGTGCTCAATGCATGGCTGCGTGCCTTTCAACATTCCCACCTGCTTACTTTATATAATCACTTCTAGACCTTCTGTTTATATCAAGCAGCCGATGTGGGATAAATCCCATTTCCACAATGTACTTCCTTCACATGCTTTTATCCCTTTTTATGTTACGTATCTTTCTTTTATTTTGATTAATAATGCACTCGGGTTCATGAAACGTTACAAGGTTAAGTTTGACAGCATGCCGATGTTTTCAAAGAAAGTTTAAATTCAGATTAAAAAAGAGACAGGTTTGTTGTACACGATTCGACTATTTATTAAAAAAATCTCTAATTCGACCTCATAATACGAACTTTATCCGAGATCAAAGGTAGCTACCTTGCTTTATTTGAGCTCGGCGTAAAACTGTTTAGTGTTGGTTTATGATAAAGTGAAGTCCTTCTGGTAACATTTAAGCTTGTATATTTGTATATGTACTTGAACTTTAACTTAATGAAGCTCCGCTTGATTGAGCTGAAATTATTCAACACGACTTGGCTTTACTCCGATTGCTTCTTGTTAATCTATAAAAGATGTACTTTATATGTCTATGAAAAGAACAAATTTTGGATTACTTATATATGCTTACATTGGTAATTTCGAGTAGTTATTTATATATTTAGTTTAACTACTAGTAGTATTTACTTAATAGAATATTTTAGCTATATACTAGTTATAATGCCCGTGCACGCACGAGGTTTTTTCTAATCGTTTTACTAATGTGTTGTTATCGATTAAAAACAATCATCTTAACGTGTTCTAAGTGATTTTAATTGTTGGATTAAAAAAATGAAATCTTCACAATCATCCTCACTTTTCAAGCACTTTGGAAACTCATATATTTTAAAGAGTAAATTGCACCGTTCGTCTAAACCAAATCCGTAGCCTCGTCCCCAATCTTTAATTTTTACATGAATCGCCCTTATCTTGAAACTATATAACACCGTTCGTCCTTGCAATACTTGCGAAGCCAGTGTCCCGAAAAAGGCCCACATCGTCATGGTTGTTTTCAACTTAAATATGTTTAAATATGAAATGTAGTATACCAACTTGATAAATGTTTAACATGGGCAACAGCCTAAAACTAAAATTTGTCACAACCTTGAAATCCAAAAAATTTGATATATCACGAAACCCGAGAACATATCGAGACGAACAAATGTATTCAACTAAAACTCTACCTTTTAATCATTACAGTATTATTTTCATTCAACCTCGATGTTTTCCGCATTATGAGACTTTAAAGCAACTACCAGATGATTACTATGATTGCGACTGTCAAATCAATCGGAAATGTCAAACCCCAAAGACTTTTGATAGATTTGAAGAAATCTTCTATTATCCATCTGGAAAACATCAAGCACCTTGTAAACATATATAACATTTATAGAAGTAACATTTAAAACAAAAATGATACGAACTTTGTACATACCGTCGTCATTGTCAAATTTATGAGTAGCAAACAAAATAACTTCCATTATTTATTTATAATAATACACAAATGAAGAAAAGGGTCTCGACGGGTTGTCACATAACATGGCCAGTTTTAACACACACATAGTTATCCATTTTGAGAAATTTCCAAACACACGTATCTCAACACGTCTAATGATCAGTTCAAAACAGACTCAAGCTCATATTTGTTAAGGAATAACTACCTTAATAGAATAAGTGATCAAGATCATGTCCTGGACGTATGTGATCACGACGTTCAGCCTATTTTATTAAATGCAGATACGCTATCAAATGTTCTTCAGTTTCTCATGAGGTGCCATATTCAAGTTGTACAACCGTCTAATTAATATTTCAAGTGGTTTCAACATGAGGACTCACACAAAGATCCGACCATTCATTACCTAAAAACAATGGTTAGTTTACAATAATTAAAGATTTACAGAACTTAAGCGGTACCTTTTTCTCCAATTTGCGGTCAAATGTATCAGCATCAACATAGTAACCAACTTAATGAATCGCTTCCCTAACCTTTTCTCCATAGGCTTGTGATTTTTCTGAAACATGACAAACAATGGCTTGATTACAACACCTTGGAAGGTTAAAAGTCGAGCTGTAATGTTCTTATATAAAAATTAATAAAAAACATACCTGTAATGTTGTTGCACGTTAAAACATGCGTTTCAAAACATCAGAAACAAAAATATTAATCTATGGGCCATACAATGCACCATCTTACAGGGAGTTTCGCCTAGAAACACTTTTTTTGTATGTTTAAAACCGTTAACGTGTCAAATCTTGGCTTCATATTGGTGTTTGTTTTGGCTTATATATGGGTTATTTGGTTTTGGGCTTATGTTTCATAAGGTTACTTTTTGTACCTTATTTTGAAACGTAAGCCCAAAAACCACATATCCCATATATAAGCCAAAACAAAACAACCATTATGAAGCAAAGTTTGACACGTTCAACGGTTATAAACATACAAAAAAAGTGTTTTAGGCTGAAACTCCCTGTTAAGATTGGTGCATTGTAGGACCATTGATTAATAATTTTTGTTTCTAATGTTTTGGAAACGCTTGTTTTAACGTCTGGCTAAACATTACAGGTATGTTTTTTATTAATTTTTATATAAGAACATTACAGCTCGACTTCTAACCTTCCAAGGTGTTGTAATCAAGCCATTGTTTGTCATGTTTCAGAAAAATCACAAGCCTATGGAGAAAAGGTTAGGGAAGCGATTCATTAAGTTGGTTACTATGTTGATGTCGATACATTTGACCGCAAATTGGAGAAAAAGGTACCGCTTAAGTTCTGTAAATCTTTAATTATTGTAAACTAACCATTGTTTTTAGGTAATGAATGGTCGGATCTTTGTGTGAGTCCTCATGTTTAAAACCACTTGAAATATTATTAGACGTTGTACATCTGAATATGGCACCTCCTGAGAAAATGGTAAGAACATTGATAGCGTATCTGCTTTTAATAAATACGGCTGACGTCGTGATCACATACGTCCAGGACATGATCTTGATCACTTATTCTATTAAGGTAGTTATTCCTTAACAAATATGAGCTTGAGTCTGTTTTGAACTGATCATTAGACGTGTTGAGATACGTGTGTTTGGAAATTTCTCAAAATGGATAACTATGTGTGTGTTAAAACTGGCCATGTTATGTGACAACCCGCCGAGACCCTTTTCTTCATTTGTGTATTATTATAAATAAATAATGGAAGTTATTTTGTTTGCTACTCATAAATTTGACAATGACGACGGTATGTACAAAGTTCGTATCATTTTTGTTTTAAATGTTACTTCTATAAATGTTATATATGTTTACAAGGTGCTTGATGTTTTCCAGATGGACATAGAAGATTTCTTCAATTGATCAAAGTTTTTAGTTTGACATTGCCGATTGATTTTGACAGGTTGCAATCATATGTAATCATCCTGGTGTTGCTTTAAAGTCTCATAATGCGGAAACATCGAGGTTGAATGAAAATAATACTGTAATGATTAAAAGGTAGAGTTTTAGTTGAATACATTTGTTCGTCTCGATATGTTCTCGGGTTTCGTGATATATCAAATTTTAGGATTTCAAGGTTGTGACAAATTTTAGTTTTAGGCGGTTTGCCATGTTAAACATTTATCAAGTTGGTATACTACATTTCATATTTAAGTTGAAAACAACCATGACGATGTGGGCCTTTTTCGGGACACTGGCTTCGCAAGTATTGCAAGGACGAACGGTGTTATATAGTTTCAAGATAAGGGCGATTCATGTAAAAATTAAAGATTGGGGACGAGGCTACGGATTTGGTTTAGACGAACGGTGCAATTTACTCTTTAAAATATATGAGTTTCCAAAGTGCTTGAAAAGTGAGGATGATTGTGAAGATTTCATTTTTTTAATCCAACAATTAAAATCACTTAGAACACGTTAAGATGATTGTTTTTAATCGATAACAACACATTAGTAAAACGATTAGAAAAAACCTCGTGCGTGCACGGGCATTATAACTAGTATATAGCTAAAATATTCTATTAGTTTATACCTACTAGTTGTTAAATAATTATATATAATAACTACTCGAATTAACAATGTAAAAAAAAAATGGGGGGGGCATTTATAAGTAATTCCAAAATTTTTTCCTTTTCCATAGACATAATAAAGTACATCTTTTATAGATTAACAAGATGCAATCGGAGTTAATGCCAAGTCGTGTTGAATAATTTCAGCCTCAATCAAGCGGAGCTTCTTAAGGTTAAAGTTCAGCTAACAATATACAAATATACAGCTTAAATGTTACAGAAGGGACTCACTTTTATCATAAACAACACTAAACAGTTTTACGCTCCGAGCTCAATCTAAAGCAAGGCGAGCTACTTTGATCTCGGTAAACGTCGTATTAATGAGGTCGAATTAAGAGATTTTTTTAATAATTAGTAGAATGTGTTTACAACAACACCTCTCTTTTTAATCTGAATTTAAACTTTCTTTGAAAAACATCGGCATGCATGTAAAATGAACCTTGTATCCGTTTCTTGAACCGAGAGCTTTATTAATCAAAATAAAAGAAAGATAGTAAATAAAAAGGGATAAAAGCATGTGAAGGAAGTACATTGTGGAAATGGGATTTATCCCACATCGGCTGCTTGATATAAACAGAAGGTCTAGAAGTGATTATATAAAGTAAGCAGGTGGGAATGTTGAAAGGCACGCAGCCATGCGTTGAGCATAAAGCAAACTATTCTTTCGCCTTTTACTAAAGAATACCGTGTGCGCGTTGCATCAAGTGGCATACGCCTATTTTTGGAGAGACTCTTCTTTATTGAAGAGCTCCAACCAATTTTAGTTTAACATTTTTTGAGTTGGCTGGTTTTGAGCTTAACTGATAGGAACCTAGATCCACTTTTTTAACCTTTTTGTACATTTGTAAACGTTGCTTTTGTTGTGAATGTGATCGTAAATATTCCAAAGATCTTGTCAAGAATATATATAAAAGTCGTTAAGAGTTTATGACATTTGGATCACGACTTTGGACCATTTCTTGATTCATTGTTGCCTTAATTATAGTATACACTTTACATGCTATTTATACTACGTCGGTTGTTGGCCACTCTCTCTACACGTGAAAATGAACAGAACCGGACCCACTGGGCTAGGTTACTGTTATCGGCGGAAAAAAATCTTTATAATCCCGCTCTACTTCTTTGGCTCAAAAATAGAAAAAAAAATTTACAAGGACGTACTACTCTTTTAACTCTTTACGGCTTTTCTATCGGCCTGGGGCAAAAAAAAAAAAAACGCTTTTCTGCGATTGTCATTTAATATAGACATGACAATCTATCTAACATGAGAACCGAAAAAAAAACCCGCACAAAATAATATGAAAAAAAAATTGCTCATTTTAAAAGTGGTACTACGTCGTTTTTGACTAGCTTCTACAGTAAAATGAACAGTACCTGGCCCACTGGGATCGGTTACTGTTCATCGGCCCGGGACAAAAAAAAACTTTATAATCCCTCCCCTTCTTTGGCCAAAAATAAGAAAAAAAATTACGGGACGTACTCTCATTATATACATACACATTACAAAAGTAATACGACGTCGTTTTTTACGTCGTGCTACAGTAATATGAACAGTGTTCGGCTCAATGGGCTCCCAGTTTGGGCCGGCCCACTTTTTTTTTTTAATCGTCGTGCTACATTAATATGAACAGTGTTCGGCCCAATGGGCTCCCAGTTTGGGCCGGCCCACTTTTTTTTTTTAAATACGCAATACAAAAAAAATACTCGACACAAAATAAAAAAAAGAAAATTACAAAAGTACTGACTTATTCATATCAAAAAATACCCGCTGTCATGAGGACCAACACTTAAGCTCTATAAAAAAAAACAACCCGCACTAAAATAATATTAAAAAAATATTGTTCTGCACAAAAGTGATTCGTCGTCGATTTTTTAAATAGTCGTGTTGCTAACAGTAATTATGAACAAGTGTTCGGCCCAATGGGCTCCCAGTTTGGTTGGCCCCAATTTTTTTCTTTTTTATAAATACGCAATAAAAAAAATACTCGACATAAAATAAAAAAAAGAAAATTACAAAAGTACTGACTTATATAAAAAAAACCACTATTAAACATAAGACCAAAAAAATAAACCCGGACAAAATAATATTAAAAAATAAATTTTGTTCGGCACAAAAGTGATACGACGTCGTTTTTTTACGTCATGCTACAGTAATATGGCCACTTTTTTTTAATAAATACGCAATATAAAAAAAATACTCGGCACAAAATAAAAAAAGAAAATTACAAAAGTACTGACTTATATAAAAAAAACCACTATTAAACATAAGCCCGAAAAAATAAACCCGCATAAAATAAAAAAAAATAGGAAAAAACAATTAAACTCGCAACTATGCGCGGAAAATTAACGTCCCGCAGCAACGCGCGGGTAAACATGCTTGTTACTAAAATTACGGAAAATTCCATATATATTAAAAAGAAACTTTATAATTTCCTATTTACTTAAATGACAAGTTTTCAATACATATATACAATGCTTTTAAAGCATGTGTTTAGAAATATAAAATTATGATTTTTTTTTGGTTATATATGAAAAATTGCCCCATAAAAAAATATATATATTATATATAAAGTATTATATTGAGAACTCATTTAAGGTGCAGAACTTTAAAGAACTATTTTAAATCAATCCGAACCCTTTATTTTTTTGATCAATGGTTATTAAAGCTTGTGGCACAATTGTAATTAATTATAATTTCATATTACATTAAATAATTGATTAAAAGACGATAAAAGAATTTCATTTTAACCATTTACATTAAATATTCTTTGTATTAAGCAATCAAGAATAAATCGGTTATATAAAAGTCAAATGATTAAAATACAACACAACTTATTCAAAGTCAAACGTGATCTCTTTTTTTAATCTACATTAAATTCCCTGTTTTCATCTAATTTAATTTCTTAATTTAATATTGCTTTTTCACAAGCTTTAAAAAGTCAAACGTGATCATCACGTCAGATTGTGATTTACATTAAATTCCTTAATTTTTTAATTTCTTAATTTTCTAATCTACATTAAATTCCCTGTTTTTCACTCATCCAACTTATTCAAAGTCAAACGTGATCATCACGTCAGATTGTGAATCAATATGAAAAAAATACTATCATCTTTTCCTCCTTCTTGTTTCTAGATCTAAACAATCATCATCGAAAAAATACCATCATCTTTCATTGTATATTCTTATTGTTCCAGACGGGTTCAAAGTGAATTGTAAATGGTTTGTACTAATTGTTAATTTCATCTCGTATGATTCTTTTTTATTTTATTTTAAATTTAGATGTTACATCATTTAATTGATCATCACGTCAGATTGTGTATCAATTTAGGGGATAAACTTGTTTTTGTGACTTTATTGATCATGACGTCAGGTTTGTACTAGTTAATTTCATCTATGATCCCTTTTTTTATTTTAAATCTAGGTTGTTATGCTTAAGTCATTTGATTGATCATGACCGGTAGATTTATCAATATCTACTTACTCCATGATGTGGTTATTTTGTGTAGTTGTGATTGTTACCAGATTTCAGCTCAACCACGATTGTCTTCGTGGCTCTCCGCATATCTTGAAACACGAATAAGAGAGGTGAGGTTTTAACGACGAATAAGAAGTGAGGTTTTAAATATTAGAGTATAAATTTAATTGATAAATTAGATCTTGGTTTTGGTTGTTTCTTGTTACTCGAATTAAAAAACAAGAAATAGATGTTTAAAAATCCATGTATAAGTGTCGGGTTTCTTGTTACTCGAATTCACCAATTTTTTTAGACCGAGCAAACATCAATCAGATATCTACAAAATCAGTAAGAGGTTTTAATTCATTTTTTTGTTTGTTTATATGACAAAATATGGTTGCTTGAAACGGATGTTGAAAAAATGGTTAGAAAAATTATGGTACATTAGGTACAATTACTTGAAGACGTGGTCATTGCAGGTATGCATATTTTTTGAAGGCGTGCGCATATGTTTTAATGAATTTGACGAGAGCGTGCACATATGTTTTTTGAAGGGTACTCGTATGTTCTAATAAATTTGATGAGAAAGTAAAGCGTGCACGTATGTTCGTGGAAGAGTACACATATGTTATTTGAAGAGTGCATACGTGTTTTTAGAAGGGTACTCGTATATTCTAATAAAATTTGATGAGAAAGTGAAGTGTGCACGTATGTTCGTGGAAGAGTTCACATATGTTTTTTGAATGACGTGTATATTTTTAACAAGATACATTTATATTTGAATTGTATTTCATTTTGTATCAAATTTTATGTATATTATCTATGTTTTAGTTTGTTATAAATTTAGAGGTTACATGTACATGGTTATGTTTTTTGTTATAAATTTAAAAGATTAAAGAATGTACATGAGAAACATACGTGCAATTAACATTTTTTTAGTAGAACAATTAATGACTACACAATTATACGCAACATATGTAAAATTAAAATATAAAAAAAACATATATGCATTTTTTAAAAACATGTATGTTAAAAGACAAATATAAAATAAAAAAAAATTAATTTCAAAAATTAAATGTATGTTGAAAGGAGTTCTGTAAAGTTCTGGGCTTAAAATTAGTTCTCAATATA